>FIZR01008857.1:0-10914 GCA_900060175.1 Ferrisia virgata
TTTTCATATAGTGGACACCAAGATATGCAATTTTCTTTATAACAATAGAAAAAAATAGAAATCTGAAAGGCGGAGGACGTTCCTATTGAAATTAAGAGCTCATACGTGGAGAGAATTTTTTGAGGTGTCTACCAAACAGTTTTTCAGTGTACCAAGTGAAAAAAAATGATCGTTTTTTTTGACCCACCCCAATATATATACATATATATAATTTCAAAATATTATTTTGGGGGTAAATTATAGTGTAGAGAGGGGGGGGGGAGCTGGTGTTGATTTTTTCAAGGATGACTCTCGTATATATCTACAATATACCAAAAAATTTCGCAAATCAATCAGTTAGCGTTTCCAAAAAAAGGGCCCCCTTGAATACTGGCAGGATTGGGGATCCAAAACTTTGGTCAAGTATGTATCTCGATAGTATGCACTTATTACCAAAGTATCTTGTCAAAATTCCATCGGGGCAAATTCACAATGCTTGTCTCCCATGGCCTTACCGACTGAATAATCCCTATTTTTAAGGGCTGCAGAGGGGGCCACCGCTTCAAAAAAATTGAAAAAAATATGAAAGATGTAAAATACTATTAATAACTTCTAGAAATGTTTTTGTATTTCCACATCAAAAAAGGGTTTCTCAAAGCCCCCACACCCTTAAGTTTTCAAAGTATTTTTCAAGATCATACTTAGGGTCCGAAAAATCTGAAAAAATTCTGCAACACTCCCTCCAAAAACCTTCATATTCATACCAAGTTTGAAAAAAATCGATCCAAAATTTACTGAGAATAAAAATAAATTCACCCCCCTCTCCCCTAAGGACGATTTTCCATTGCCCCCCCCCCTGGTGACGAGATAAAAAATCGCGAATACGCTTTAAAATCATCTTTTACTAGTGCCCAAATAGTTCCATTAAAAAAATTGAATTCTGAGACCCGAGGGCAAATCACCTTCCTTATCCTGCTATAGCCTTTCATGTTGAAAAAATCGTTCAGAAGTTGATTTTGCTTCCTCCTTCCTCGCCGCCGTTTCTATGCACCTGAAGAGAAGAATAAAGGCTCATTTAATGCTGTAAATCATTCGTGAAGGAATCAGAAACCACGCGTACAACATTATTAAAAACTATCGTTTGCTTAATCAAAATTCTAAGGAAGAGGAAAGTGTTCACGTGTTTGGATCTTGAAAAGGATTATATGTTACGCAGCCAATTGGACAAAACAAGCTGAAATTTGTTATAAAATGCCCATAAAAATTTTAAAGTTCTCGTAATGATACATGCAAAAAAGTCTAAATAAAGAGAATCTATTTATTAATACGTTGTCTTATGATTTTTAAAAGCATAAAATACACTATTACGTATTTTCGGTTCAATAATAACTGTTATTTCTCCTCTGGATCAGGCTAATATGCTTTTCCAGCTTGATTTTCGTGAAATATTATAATTAACGTGAATTAAAAAAAAATATCGTATTTCTTAATCAGTGGTGAGGGTAGTAGGGGTGCAATGGAGCTAAAAAGTCGACCTCGCCAAAAGGCACATCTAAGACCTACACTGTATTTACATACCAAAGTTCAACTTTCTGGCCCAATTAAGCTGGAGGGAAGGACCCTTTTGATGGCTGCGAGGGGGTGAAATGAGGCTGAAAAGTTGAGACCGTCCAAAGCATGTTTAGAACTTATACTAAATGTATATACCAAATTTCAGCTTCCCAGCTTATTTTAGTGAGGAGTTATGCGAGGAAAACCCCTCTAAGCATAAGAAAATTCGCTCAAAAACCCACATTTTATAAAGGGGAGCAATAGGTCTCAAAATTCGAAACACCCAAAAGCTACATCTATGACTTTTACCAAGTCTGCATACCAAATTGCAATTTCCAACTTCAATTTGGGGGAAGATAGGAAAGGAACAGCTTTTTTTCAAGGTCAAAATGGAGGAAAACCCTCTTGTCTCCCCTCCTAATTGGCCTAGGAGGCTGATTTTTGAGTATGCAAAACCACTTTGGATTGTCTATCGATTGATTCAAACAAGAACCATTTTTACGATTTTTAGTCTCTCAACACCCCCTCCCCAAAATTTAAGCACAACCGAATTTTGACTTGAGGTCATCCCCACACCAGGATATCAAATACGTTGCCAATCTAAGCTGATTATAAAATTTTTATTTATTTTAGTCGGTATCGAGCTGAGCAAATAATTTTTTATTTTGGGGGGAAAAAATTAAAAAAAAATATCTGAATGGCCAAAAATGGACGTAATGGTTTTCTGGCTCCTCAGAAGGGATTTTTTGGATATCCTCCCTTCATCCGTCATAGGTAATACCTTGGTTTTCGTTGACAATACGACATATAAAATCAGGCTAAAAAGCATAGCAATGCGTTGTTTTTGTAGCTTGATTTTCCTAAATCAAAAGAAAAAGTATGCGAATTTTCCATTCATGGAATATAAAAAACATGTGCGCCTGAGTTGTTTTTTATTCAATACTGTGGTAAAGGTACTGGTAAATATTGGAATGAATACTTGAAACCCTGAAAAGGCACATTTAGGGCAATTATTATTAAATTTATGTACCGAATTTCAATTTCCTGATTCAATTTGGAGGGGCGATACGCGTTAGGCAGTCTTTTTTCAAAGTCAAAAAAGGGAAAACTCCATATATCTCTTCTTCAAACAACTTTTGATTCTCTACTGATCGGCTTAAAAACGAGCATTTTTTTTCCCAATTTTAGCCTCTCAATACACAGTTTCCTCAAATTTAGGCATGACTGAATTTTGACTCATGGCTATTCTCGCTCAAGAGTACCAAATTCACCGTCAATTCAAACTTAATACCCAGATGTAGCCGATTTTGGTCGGTATCTAGCTGAACAAATGATTTTTAGTATGAGGGGAGAGGGGAAGCATGATCCTCTAGGTCCGTAAAACGGATTTCGTTTATAATTTTCCTTCCATTCGCCGTAGGTTGGTAGTCTTTAATAGCCTGGTTTTCATTGGCAATATGATATAAAAAAATTAGGCTAAAAAGTTTGCTGTTTCTTTTCCCTTTTTTTACGTAATTACGTGACAAAAGATTGCATGATAGTTGAATGCAGCAATGCACACTTATAAATTAACCAGGTACATAAGGTACGAGTTAGAAAAATGAGTCAAAAGAAAGCTAGAAAAGTGTCAAGTTTTTTTTTCTAGCCGTTTTTCATTCATAATTAAATTGGTGAAATTTTGGTCTTTACGTTGACATTGTTAGTAGATAGGTAGTAGCAGGTAGGTACTAGGTATAGGTAGTATTTCATAAAAATTAAGAAAATACTTGGCGAAGTTTTCGTTGTAGGCTCGTTGTAAAAATAAATAGCTCAATTGAAAAAATTGAAAATTTTAGTTGACTAAATATTTATCTTAATAATTTAAGCTTGGGAAAAATTATTTTTGAAAGCAAAACTTTAATGCGACCGAGTCGAAACATTTCGCGGAAAAAAATTTAGTGTAATTTTGAATTAAGCACCAGGGAAATCAAGAGCGTATTTATTTTCGACTATCGTTGAAGCTTGAAACGTTCCCCGAGGCTGTGGCTTTCTTTCCTTATCGGTTTAAGTTGTGTAAAGTTTAGATGCAGTACACAACTTACAAATTTCACTCGCTCGGGATGTGTTCTTGATTAATCTGTGATACTGTATTTTTTCTTCTTCTTCTTCTTCAAATTCAATGCTTTATTCAAATTTACATATTATTTACAGGACTGTTCGCGGTTTCACGGTTCCGTGAAGTGTTTCCGTATTTGCCAACCAACGTTCATTATACTAAAACAAAAGGTAAGCGTTATCATTAGATGGCTTTTTTTCATGCTAAAATTGTTTTATCTAATCTAACGTCGTAGTACATACCTATTTATACCTACTTACTAGGAATTCATCTAATCTAAGAGTATAAGTAAGTACCTACGAAATACTCAACTAGAATCAAATAACATCTACATTAAGGTCCGCGTTGGCCAGTTAAATGGATTCGAATGTTTATTATGTAATTTTACACGTTTCAACGGTGAAACTACTCGTATTACGTATTATTGGAATACTCGAGAAAAGTTCCTGGTTGGTAAGAGCAAAACGTAACCAAATTAATGTGAATCTCATCGTATCGTCTTCAAACGTGAAGTGTACTGACCAATAACCACCACTGTTTTCTCATTTACCAACTAATATAGAATGTAAGAATAGGTAACCCACACTATAAGCGTAACGAATTCATCTCCGTAATTAAAAGACATTTTAATTATGATTGAAAAATAAAGCGAAATTAATTTCTATAGTGCTTAATAAAATGAAGCAGTACACAGCAAAATTATTGGTTATGAATAATTCAATATAAGTATGTGCTGAATATTTCGTCAAGTTTCCAAGATGAAAATTTCTTATACTGCAGCGGAGCGATTTTAATTAAATGGATCTTTTCTTAAAGGTACCCGTTAAACTGACAGAAAAATTTTGATTATTTGTAAGTACTTATTTTATCCGCCCCTAAATGACAAGCGCTTTTTAAAATTAATATTGAAATCCTAAAATAAGTACATGTAACTAATTTAAAATTTTTATTTCATAAACGAAACCCAGGTGCACCTTAACTGAATACTAAATCTCTTTTTTTCTGCTCATTTTTGTAGTTTGAAAGGTCCTTCTGGTACAAAAATAATTTAAAATCAAATAAAGAGATGAAGGTTGCGTCGCCAAACAAAAAGAGGATCCTTGAATTATGACAAAATCAGGCTAATACGGACCATCCATGTACGACTGGTGGGGGGGGGGGATATCAACGAAGTCTGCGTTGATACTATTTTTAGCAATTTCAGCAATTATCTTGTTTTTAGCCTGATTTTTATACAATATTATCAAATGGTCCATTGATCTACGCCGGTTGAGGGAGAGGAGAGGATATCAAAAAATTCTTTTTAGAGTTCTAGAAGACCGTTACGACCATTTTTGGCCATGTCAGATATTTATTGACATGGATATGTCTTAGGACTGGGGATCATTTTGTGAAGATGAACCGTTTTTGATTTTTGGTTCGAAGTTTCTGGTCGAAAACTCGCGATGAAAAACGATTATAAATCATTTTTGTTGGAAAATCATTTTAAAAAATTAAAAAATAAAGAAATGGAAAAATTAAAAATAGAAAAAATCAAAAAAATAATAAAAATTAAAAAATTTGAAAAATAAAAAAAATAAAAAATAAAGAAGTATAAAAAATTGAAAAATGACTAAAATAAAATAATAAAAAAAATTGATGACTTTTGTACTTTATTTTGAAATGTTGATATGGATGTCTCATAAAAAAAATTAAAAAAGAAAAAAAATTTTTTAAAATTAAAAATTACAAAAATTAATCAATCAAAACAACTTAAAAATTAAAAAAGTTTTTGATTTTTGATTTGAAGTTTTTGATCAAAAACTCGCGACATAAAGTGACTATGAATGATTTTTGCATTGTATGTTGAAATGTTGACATGCATATTTTACATATTCATGATCTGGAATTTGTACCTAATTTCTTTTATTATTTTTTTCCTTTAAAACTGAAAAATTATTTGTTCAGCTCGATGCGGACCAAAATTGATCAAATATGGGAAATAAGCTTCGATTAGCGGTCCATTTTATATTCAGGAGTGGGGATGACCTCGGGTCAAAATTCAGTTGAGCCTAAATTTGAAGGAGGGGATGCTGTGGGGCCAAAATCTCAAAAAAAAATTGTTTAAGTCAATCAACAGACAATCCAAAGTTGTATAATTATCCAAAAATCAGCCTCCTAGGTCAATTAGGAGGGGGGAGATATGAAGGGTTTTTCCCTTTTTGACTTTGAAAAAGGGCTGTTCTCCTCCTAAGACCTTTTCAAACAGAGCTCGGAAGTTGAAGTTTTATATGTACATTTAGTGGGGGTTTTAGATGTGCTTTTTTGGAATCTCGACTTTTCAGCCTCATTGCTCCTTCTCCAGCCCCAAAAATGTAGTGTTTTGGTCGTTTTTTCTTATTTTTCGAGTTTTTTCTCACATAACTCCTCCCTCAATTAAAATAGGATGTTCAAATTGGGTATGTTTACGTAGTAGTGGTCGTAGATGTACTTTTCGGAGGTTTCGTCTTTTCATTATTATAGTATCCCTGCTAACAGAAACGCAATAGGTATAAGCGATGATAGCTCCAGATGGGGGGGGGGGGCTTGAGTCTATCTCCATTCCTGGAAAAAAAAAAAGGTCTGTTGTATTGTCAATTTTCTTGTTCTTCCGCTCATGTATGATACTCGACAATGAAATTTGCTTTGTTTATTTATAAAATGTGAAAAAAGGCACTATATCTGGAGCATGTAAGCTCATTCGTTATCATAATTTATAAATTTTTAATTGAAATTTCAAAAATGTTGGGTATGATGTAATCATATTATTTTTGAACCTCCCCTCAAGAGCCCTCTTCTTAGTAAAATTGGTCAAGTTTGATATGGTTTTAACGAAAATTTCATCAGTAATCTAATTTTGTGATCATTTTATCTCTATGTTGCATGGTTCTCAGACTGTGGAGCGAAACTCAAATTGTAGTACATGTTTCACCCCCCACCTCTCCGCAAAAACTACAAGGAGTAGGGGTTGTAGGTTTTAGGTGGTGCTTATTGACACGCTTCTAAACATTTTTCAGCAACAACTCTGAAAATACCAGCTTTTGTAAACGACATTCATTTTTTCCAACTAATTCTCTTTTTTTATACGACTTACACCTACTTAAGTATGCATGGAATTTTTCATTAAACGGTTCAACTTTGAGGATTTATATTCGTTATTGATTTGATGTAAGATGAATCCGCTAGCGTCGCGTCGTTTTGTAGGGAATCGAAAAAAATTCAAAACCAGTTGTCAAAATTTTGAAAATGTAAAGTTGAACTTCTAAGATAAAAGTTCAAATTTTCATGAAGAACAATCAAGTTTAAAGCTATCGTTTAAAAATTAGAAAAAAATAACCCTAGAAGAGACCCTTACTTCGTGTTTGTTTCAACCAAACATTTTTCAAAATGGGATCTCAATACCTCTGGGGACGTAAGACTGGTTTCTTAACTTTGGTTGAAATTCAAAATGAGAGAAAAAGTGAAATGAGATATTGATTCTTACCCACTGAAGTATTCTGAAATCAAATATCAGCTCACTTTCTTTTGAACCTATCTTACCGCACCCTGCTCCCACTATACCTTCCAATGTGGTCAAAATTCAAAGAAAAAAGTGAAAGAGGTAACCTCTCTAGCTGTCACAATGTCCACAATAACGGAAAAATTATAAGAACAGATTAAAACGGTGTGTAGCTTAACGATTCCTACTAATTCGACATAGCTTAGCTCCAATATCAGCTTAGTTTCTCGATCTAGCTCTACACTGCTCCCCTCTCCCGACACCCACTCAATTATCAAAATAATGACGAGTGTGGGTGTGTGCACAGCATGTACAATAAGAATATTAGTATTTTAATCTTGAATCTGAATACCAGGCAGACGTACACTTGGTATGCGTTTCCTTGATACTGTTGACACTGGTTATAAAGAGTTCCCATTGCGACGAGGCACTCGGCAGGAAAGCTTGTTATCAAGAATATTTCGGTAGGTTCAAGTATACGATACATAGTTGAAAACACTGTGTTTTCTTCGCTTCTTCCTTTCATTCGTAATGACAACGAGGAATTCATTTCTGAAAAAAAAAAATTCTCATAATTATGTAGCTGAAATAATGCCGCTTTTTTCCTCAAATCACGCACCGATGCGGATAAGGAAAAACAATGACGATGCCCTTCTATATGATGCTCTGTTACGTACAAGCATGTATAGAGATTTTACTCCGCTCTGTAAGAACGACGAACGAACATCTCTTATATGCGAACGTACGACATTCATTAAAATTAAACGAATTATACCGAACCGTCGTCTCCCAACCGAATTAATTTTACTGCCTAAAATACATTTAAGATTAGAATTTCGCGGAAAAGCGCACTTAAATCTTTCGCTTACAGTTCTATTAGTGTACACCGCATTTAGATACATTAACGAAAAAATTCATAAGATAGAGATTGTAACTATGCGTCGACGAAGTGACGTGGCGTAGAGTGGCTTGGCGGTAAATCCAATGAGTATTGTATTGATGAAGCGATAAAAAGACTACCGAAGAGCTTATATTTTTAAACAGTCACGTCTTGGTATAATTTGTAAGTATGTGGTGCGGTTGAATGTACGTGAGGATATATCAACTTTCAATGTATCAAATAGAAATACTCGTACTTGTACATAAGAACCCAAGAATTTGTAACTGCTCTCTAAAATATGATAGAGAAGTACGCATAAGCATACACGTACTCGTACTCGTATAACGATTCCATTGAGTACTACGAAAATTCTAGATAACCATCGAAAGCCTTTTCTTAATCTCGTCGTGACATTTTGAACGCCTTTCGAGTTTTGAGACGGTTTTATTCTCTTAATTTTTCCTATCGTTTATTTCATCTGTACATGCGAATGGTATCTTTTTTTTTTTTTGCAGATTTTACAGTTTTTATAAAATTAACGCTGTCTTATCGCTTTTTTGCGGTTTTCATTTTAGATTTTTCTTTCATTTCGTGGTAAGTTATAAAATTTTATGATTTTTGAAAATATGATTTTTTTGTCTATTCGCTACATGGCGAAGTACAACAAAGATAATGTCATTCTATTTGTTATACCTTTATGTAACGCGTACGACACCCAGAGGTGGTCTAAATGGGATGAATAGCACAAGTGTTTGCGTCACTTAAAACGTATCAAGTGGGATTTCGTAAATTCACAGTCGCCATTTTGCTATTCTTTAGAAAAAAAATGGCTTCAAAAAAACACACGAGAGTTGTAAAGCTTTCAATGTTACAAATGATTGAATAAAATTTTATTTTACTGCATTTGTAGTTGTTGGATGGCCAATGATAATGATGATTTTCTCCACTTGAATACTTTCAATTGTGTACGAGTGTCATTTGCTGGTCAATTTTATGCTTTGAGTTTGATCAGGTTAATTTTTTATTAAGATATACATGGTGCTCGGTGAGAAGTTATCCACCAAAAATGAATAAGAAAAGAGTTGCAATACGTTGCTATTTGAATCTGATTTTCGTACAGTAAAGGGGGTATGAGAATTATCCACCTGTGGAATAAAAAAAGAAGCATTCTGCGACGTTTTTTCTTGAACAATGATACAGGACTAGGGGTACAGTGCAGGTTGATATGAGAAAGAATTGCTGAAACCTTCAAAAGGCACATCTGATCCTTTACTAAATCTATATGCTAAATTTCAACCCTCTAACTCAATTTAGAAGGTGAATATGCGTGGAACAAATTTGAAAAATAGGAAAGACTGTGAAAGGGCACAATGATATTGAAAAGTCGAACCCCCCGAAAGGCACATCTATGACTTATATTAAATCTAAATACCAAATTTCAACTTCCTAGCTTGATTTAGAGAAGAGCTATGCGAGGAAGAACCTCTGAGCATAAGAAAATCCGCCCAAAGAACCACATTTTTAGGGCTGAAAGGGGGAGCAATTTGTTTGACGAGTCAAAATACCAAAAAGGTACATTTGCGACCTTTATTAAATCTACGTATCAAATTTCAACTTCCCAACTCAATTCGTACAGAAAATAGGAGAGGAACAGCCCTTTTTCAAGATCAAAAAGAGGGAACCCCCTTATATGTCCTTTCCTAATTCACTTATAAATATTAGAATTATGTCGTCTGAAAAAAACATCGCAATGCTTTTTTCGTAATTAGTAGTAGGGGTATATGTAGGACTTATACTAGACTGCATACCAAATTTCAACATCACAGCTCAATTTACAGGGGAATTGTGCGAGGAAAAAATCAAAAATTAAGAAAATTCGTCTAAAAAACCATATTTGAGGGTCTGAAAAGTCAACCCCCGTAAAAGGCACATCTACGACCTCTACAAAGCGTGCGTACCAAATTTCAACTTCCTATCTCAGTTTGAAGGAGAGATAGGGGAGGAACAAAACCTCCATATCTCCCCACCTAATTGACCCAGTATGCTGATTTTTGGACATGTCATACAACTTTGAGTTGTCTATCGATTGCCTTAAAGAAGAACATTTTTTTGCGATTTTGGCCCTACAGCACCCTCTCCCTCACATTTGTGCTCAACTGAATTCTGACCCGAGGTCATTCCCATTCCAGAATATCAAATGGACAGCCAATCAAAGCTTAAACGAATAATGAAATTACCATCTTTTCTTCACTATTTACATTCTGTGCTGTTAAAGTTGAAATTCAACATAAATGTTTTACCATAATTTACAAAGTAGAGAGTACAGAAGACTAGAACCTACAAAAATAAAATCCCAGCAACTCGGTAAATTGTTAAGTACTTATTCGTATTATTTGAAGTCCTGCACGTCTATGCCGAAAGGGTTGATAGACCTTGAGAGTATCTTTAAACTTGGAATGATAATGCATAGCCCGAAGCAGAAAAAGAAACGAAAACAACGTGCTTTGGCTAACTTATAGAAAAAGTTTCAACAATAATTACCAATGTGTAATAGCGTATAAAAGTTTTACCGAATTTGAGAATTTTCTTTTTTCCAAGGGTTTAACCGATTCATGCCTAGCATTATGACAGAAAATCCAGGCGATTATGCGTTGTCAACTGTCGATTCGGTGGAGATAGGAAGAGGTTGTAAAAAATCAGCGTTACATTATTCAAGAGGTACGTTTTGATTGGAGTAGAAAAAAAACACGAATCAAATTTTCAGCCTGATTTTTGTGACATATTAAAATCGTGAGAGTTGAAAAAAATCATCGCTTTACGATCCATTTTTCCTAATCAGCACTGAGGGTAGAAAGGGTTCAATGTGGCTAAAAAGTCAAAATCCCGAAAAAG
>FIZR01008867.1:0-41910 GCA_900060175.1 Ferrisia virgata
CCAGTTTTGATACAAGCCACCTCTCAATATCTGAATATTTTCATCTGTATTTCAAACGTGAGGCAAAAAAGTATGATCCACTTCGGTAGGCGGAAGGGAGGGTTACAGGATTTACAAAATTTCCTTTGATGTGTACGAAAATGTAATCGTATAGGTACAATCTGAGCGAAGCATGAGTGGAAATTTTACAAAATATTGGGTATAATGGGTCGCAAAATGATTGTAAACATTAGAAAATGTTGGAATAAAAATTTCAAAACTTTTCATCCCTAAAAATCGGTCACTGTGTATACAAATCCAGAAAGGTTCCGCAGTAAAACCGTCACTGATTCCAACATTCCATTAATTCTTATTTTTCCCAACTTCCACCAACTGTCATGCAATTTTTCCATCTCCCAAACGGTGGGGGGAGGGGGGTGACGTCCCTCTTCTGTTCGGTAGACCTCTGAATCAACTCCAAAGATAAAGTTATTAACAACTGCCAAATTACCAGTTGCTAGCAGCTTACCTTATTTATAATTAATTAACGAAGTGTTTCGAATAATATTTCATCTTTAATTAAAACAACGTATTCATATCAACTCATTAAGTACTAAGTACATAATTCTAATGCACGTTACTTTTTATTTCACAGAGCCCATCACATCGATAATAGGAGCTCCGGACATTTACATCAATAAAGGAAGTAACCTGAATATAACTTGTATAATAAAGAACTGGCCAATTATGGACAATCCGCAAAGTCCCAGCGAAAATCAACTAGTGATCTGGATACACGGAAAGAAGGTAAAAATCTTCATAACTATTCGAACAACATACCGTAGGTTAACCAACTATTTTATGTATTACACTTATTCGTAAACTAAGCTGATAGAATTTGATTATAAATAAATTTCAACAAAATACGTATGCATGGTAATCAAAATACACAAAAAAAGAATACGTAGATACACCACCAGGCAGCATACGTAAATAGATACACATAATAGTGAACTACGTTGTGATCGCAGCATCCAGCACAACGCAACGCAACGAAAACGTTTGTTTTAGAGAAGTTTTCATGTTTCGTTGCATTAGAGAGACCGAGAGAATTACGCTATAAAATTTCATTGTTCAGCCATATACGGCCGACGGCTATACGCGCTTTTGTAATTAAGGAAATGTTAAAATTAATTTTCATTAGGTTAGACGCAATTTTGACCGTATATGAAGCAAATTACCACCGCCTAATGTCACCCCGGCCTTTCCTTCGATGCGTCTTTTTAGTACGACTACACATACTCGTCGTATACGGATATGAAATAGGATCGGAGCGGCGAAGCGACCGTTGCTGGCTCGGGCTCGCTTGCCTTTTCATTATTACGCCATTTAATTAAATCGCCCCGACGCAATCTTTGCACGACGACGCGTACCATCAATTTTAGCATAAGTATACGCTTCCATAAGAACACGTTTACTTAATCTTTAATAACGTATACGACGATCCAATCGTCACCTAAGTAAATGAGCCCCCATATGCAGTGCATACAAATACTGCTACGAATCACATGTGTACGTACACCTACACCCACACCTAGATACATAACCTACTGAAAAATTGTCATACCATGTAATATAGCGAAAATTATATGTAGGATTAGACCAAAGAGTAGAATAACTAGACGAGAATAGAGTTTTACATGTGGCACAAAAGGCATGAAAATCCATTTTCGAGGTTTCTTTCCCAAGGCATTACAATTAAATACTTGTAAGTAATGTAAGTGCTTAAATTTTTTAACAAAGATGGTAAAACACAATGAGATAAAAATGGCGTACCACGAAGGCCGAGCAAATTCAAGAGTAAAATAGATACATCGATATTGGCATATTAACTTATGTTTTACCTTAGAAGAACAACCATCAACCTCAACACCGCCAGCACACCATCATCCCTTAAAACATGAATGGTTCGTAATACAGTCAATCGTCAAACCGCGAATTCGATACGCACACCGGAAATCAACTAAACGATAAATTAAAACTGATAAGAATCGATTGGTACAGAAGCGGGGAAAATCTTGCGCGCGTTTTACACGTCAAAATGCAAAACAATATCGAAACAGATTACAAATATTTGCAAATTTACCGAACTGCCGGCGCTATTAGCGATATTACGACGCGATGATGTTTTAATTTAAACCAAAACACGCAACCCCTTTCGCTTGAATTATAATTTAACGTAAGGTATCACATCTGCCATTCCACTTTGAATATTAGATACACCGTCAATTCGATTTTTGATAACGTTAAAATTCACATTTTCCGGTGCTTTTCTTTCCTTCTCACGCTGGTCATTGACCGAATGTAAGTCCCAAGAATTTTCGCTCCTCACAAGGATCACTCTATTATTCAGAACTATTGCAAGTCGAATAGTCGATAGTTGATTAATGAAAAAAATTTGAAGCATTTTTTCCCTTCAAGGAAAAATTTAATACTCGGTATTCAACATCTGATATAAAGTCGATTCATCTGGTGTATAAATTCGATTTATTAGTAAGTTTTTTTAAAGTCGTTGAAAAAAAAAATTGACAAAATTGAGAAAAAAATTAACAAAACCGATTGAAAATCTTAAAAAAATGTTGAATAATGTGTGAAAATAGTTCTGAATCATAAAAAAAATCGTTACGAATCATCGAACATTGGGTGAAATCTCAATAAAAATGGGTTAAAATTTGAGAAAAATAGGTAAAAAAGGGCAAAAATTGATCAAAATTCACGAATGTTGAATCAAAAATCCCGAAAATATGTTGATAAATGGGTGAAAATTGACCTGAAATATGAAAAAAATTATTGATATCATCAAAAATTAAGTAAAAGTGATAATAAAAACGGATATAAAGTGCAGAAAATTAATCTGTAAAAATTGATTTGAAACATGAAAAAAAATAAATTGTTGAAAATCATTGAAAATTGGTAAAAAGTGCGGAAAATCTACCTAAAATATGAAAAAAATCTTTGAAAATCATGGAAAATTTGGTGAAAATTTGATAAAAATGGGTAAACTACATACATGACCGAAAATTATGAAGAACTTGATAAATGAACGAAAATTTACCTGAAATATGAAAAGGATCATCAGAAATTATTGACAAAGTAATGAAATTTTAATAAAAATAGGTAATCATCGCAGAAAATTTATCGAAAATCATGAAAAATTATTGATAAATTGGTAAAAATTGGCCTAAAATATGAAAAAAATTGTTGAAAATCATTAAAAATTGACCTAGAATATGAAAAAAAAATAGTTGAAAATGGTAAAAATTTGAGAAAAATGGGTAGAAACTGCAGAAAATTGTTCGAAAATCATGAAAAAGATCATTAAAAATTATACAAAATTAAGTAAAAATCGCTCAAAATGATTGTAAATTGACCTGCGTGAATTGAAAAAAATCGTTGAAAATCATCGAAAATTGGTTGTCAACTTGATAAAAATGGGAAAGAAGTCCGAAAAATTGATTGAAAATCATGAAAGACCGTTTAATAATAAATGAAAGTTGACCTAATTTATTTAAAAATCAATGAAATTCATCGAAAATTGGGTAAAAAGTGAAAAAAGTTGACTGAAAATCATTAAAAAAATACCCATGAAAATTTGAGAATTGAGATACAATTTGATAAAAATGGGATTAAAGAGCAAAAAATTGATTGAAAGTCACGAGCACCATTAAAATACAGGTGAAAATTGACATAAATCATGAAAACATTGGCTGAAAGTAATTCAAAAATAGGTATAAATTTGATAAAAATCATTAAAAAAATGTTGTGAAATGTGTGAAAATTCATTAAAATTATGAGAAAAATCATTGAAAATCTCCGAAAATAAATTCACATTTGATGAACTTGGCTGAAAATTGATAAATGTAAGGGAAAGTAACTGAATTCATGAAAAAAAACAGTGAAATTCATCGAAAATTAGGTATAAATTTGATAAGAACGGATAAAAAGTGCAAAAAAATTGATCAAAAATCATAAAAAATAGGTGAAAATTGACATAGATTATGAAAAAAATTGTTGAAAATCAATGAAAAGTACGTCAAAATTTGATAGAAGAGAATAAAACTTTCTGAGAATTGAATAAATCGAATATCATGAAAAAAAGTTTCAAAAATTTGTAAAAATTCACCAAACTTATAAAAAAATTGTTAAAAATAAAAATTGAACAAAAATGAAATAACTCAAAAAAAATTGTTCAAAAATTATTACAAACTATTGAAAAATAGGTGTAAATTGACCTAATTTATGAAAAAATCAATGAAAATCATGAAAAATTTGATAAAAGTTGATAAAAAGCACGAAAAATTGATCAAAAATCACGAAAAAATATTGAGAATTGAGTAAAAATAGATTCGGAATATGAAATCAGATCATCAAAAATTAGGTAAAAATTTGATAAGATAGGTAAAAAAAAGCAGAAAATTGATCGAAAATCATGAAAAAATGTTGCAAAATGACTAAAAATCGACCAAAATTGTGAAAATATCATTAAAAATAATAGAAAATTGGGTAAAAAGTGCCTAAAAGGAGTGAAAATGGATCTGTATTTTTAAAACAATCGTTGAAACTTATTGAAATTGGGATAAAAAATTGAATAAGGTGATAAAAAGTGAAGAAAATTCATTTAAACTGACAAAAAAAAGATGTAAAATGTGTGAAAATTTGCCTAAATTATGAAAAAAATTCGTTAAAAGATACCACAGATTAAGTAAAAAATTGGCTAAAATACATAAAATGTGAAGAAAATTGATCGAAATTCAAAAAAAAAAAAAAAATGGGTGGAAATTGACCTATTTTTGCATTTTGAAACAAAATTCATCTTCAATTATCAAGCATTTGCACGGTTAGGACATTTCGAAATAAAATCAATATCCGAATTTCAACTTATAAAAGCAACTATCAAGTACAGTTTACTTCCATTTCACATATATTTTTTTATCCTAGCATTCTATGAAATTTTTTCCATTAGAAATATATATTTTTTTAAAAATAATTTTCGAATATTTTGGAGTTTTGAATTAAATGGCGAGAGAGTGAAGGAAAATTAGGTGCTAAATTGGAGTCCTCGAAAATTGTATTGGGTTCCTTCGATATCAGTTCGTACCTAATCCTCACTCACATCTTCCAACTAACAAAAACATAATTTTAACCTAACCATTGAGTTCAAGTTGAGTTTATACAGTACATTAAACCATATAAAAAAAAAACTCATTTATCCCCATGTCTCCAATTTACATGTTGGTAAATAACACATAAATACTCATTTATCGTATACAAAAGGGCGTATTTCGTATACGTAGTCCTAGAGAAGAAAAATTAAACCTTCCGGTGATAAAATTGAAATTTAGTGCAATGTCTCTCCCTTTCTTACACATATGTATTTAGCCAAGAGAATAAAAAAAAGAAGCACCGAAAGGGAGGAAAATATTATCCAAAAACATGTAAGAAAATCACCTCGATTGTACATTTTTATACGTGGTACTATTAAGTATGCGGTATTAGTATATATATATAGTGTACTCGTACCATAAAGACATGCTTCGAAGAATCAGAACTCCCCGAATTTTCGCACCAGTATGCACGTACATCAGAAAGAAAAAGGAAGCATAGCCTACTACGAAAAGAAACGGCGTCGGAAGAAATTCGAACCTTTTTTAAACTTTAGTTCTGTTTCGTTTCGAGTTTGAAAGAAAAAGCAAAGACACGAATGCGCCATATAGCAGCGTGTTATTCCCCAAAATGGCTATCAAGAGTAATGCCGAGGTATTTTAAAGATGGAAATAAAAACCGTGACACGCGAATGTTAATATATAAAATACACACTAACGTTTGACAACGATATAAGGGCGAAGAGAAAAGAATTGAGGGAGAAAAGATAGCTCAACTTGGAAATTACGCCTATACAACTACATACTAGTTCAGTACCATCTATCTGGTATACTTTTTTCCGTTTTTTTTTCTCGTGTTTTTCTTTTAAACTCTACAATTTCTCGTACTTCACCATTGCAAAGGCATACTTAAAACAATACGACGACAACTCTCGAAGAAACGGGTAATAAACTGATGACGACGATGACGACAACGACAACGTGCAGTTACTTACCAAATGCAGATTTCTTCTTTTTTTCTCTCCCTCTCTCTTTCTAATTTGACGTTTTTCAACTACGCAGAGAGAAAAAGGTTTGTGTATGTATAGCTCACATCAGTTTCGTTTCCTATATACTAGTCTCAGCTCCACAACTGTCTCTTGCTTGTTCAAACCTCTTCGCGAGTATATAAAGTGACTCTATCTTTATATGTACTTACTATCGGTATAATACATATACGATGGGGATGGTTAGTGTAGAGTGAATTTTATAGGTCTATAGAGCCTATCATTCCATTCACATGGTTTCCAACTGCGTCAGATATAAGTACGAAATCTCTCGTATACGTAAAAAGGTTGCTGAAAGGTTGCTATTGGCCTATCACGTACATTTCTTCTACAATTCCACGAAGCGGTGGCAGATTTATAGAAGAGAAGTTTCGCTTCGACGACTCACTCATGTAAACATAACGATCCATCAACGACCAGCTACTAATTCAAAAGTCACCAGATCCTTTTACTTGATTACATATTCGGAACGCATCTGGCTTACCGTCTTCTTTATTCATTTTATTTTTGCGTCTTCAAAGAATCAGATATACCTACAACGACTCGTGAAACATTAAAAAATTTTATTGAAACGCAAAATAGTACGACTTTTCAAACCAACAAATTTTTTCATAATTAAAAAAAATTAATCCGTTTTGGGATCCTAAAAGACCATTACGACCATTTTTGGCCAGATCGGTCAGATATCTATTTTTATTTTTTTTCTATCCTCTACTCCCAAACTAAAAGTCATCTGCTCAGTTTGATACCCACCAAAATCGGTCAAATTTGAGAAATAGGCTTGAATTGGCGGCTTATTTGATATTCTAGAGTGGGGCTGGCCTCATGTCAAAATTCATTAATGCCAAAATTGTGGGGAGAGGGTGCTGAGGGGTTAAAATCAAAAAAATTGTTCTTTTGCGAGTCAATTCATAGACAATCTAAAGCAGTACAACATATCCAAAAAGCAGCATCCTAGGCTAATTAGGAGGGGAGATGTGAGGCTTTTTCGTTTTTTAACCTTGCAACAAGCTTTTCCTCCCCGATCTCCCCTCCATAGGATATTAAAACTTGATACGTGAACTTGGTAGCAGCCATTGATGTGCCTTTTTGGGCGTCTTGAATTTCCAAGCCCATTGCACCCCTTACAGACCCAAAATGTTTTTTTGGACGGATTTTCCTATGTTTTGCTTCTCGCATAACTCCCCTCCAAATTGAGCTAGGAAGTTTAAATTTAGCAGGTACATAGATTTAGTGTAAGTCTTATACGTGCCTTTTGGTGACGTATACTTTCTAGCTCTAATGCGCCCCCACCCCCACTCTCCCCTCTGAGGAAAAACATTTTACTTCCCATAGTAATAATATTCCACGAAAATCAGACTAAATAATTTTCTCTCTTTACAATGCTGAACAAAGACTATGGCAGGTCAGTCATATGTAGCAATTTACACGGGGTGCGGAGATCTCAATATTGAAATTTTTCAATGAACTGTTTAGGCAGTTGTGAAAAATTATTGTTAGACAAATTCGTGATTTTTTACATAGTCATGAGAGAGGGCAGTGAAAAATGTACTTTGAGGTAGGTTTTTATATGGATTTTTAGGACAAAGATGGAGATACCTTAGAGAAACGTGGAGAATTTTTTTTATTAGATTTTTCAACCCTAAATATGACCTTGAAATTGTCTTTGAAAACTATGAAGAAGCTTGTAGGACCTTCTTTTTGAGTTTGCAATTCGAAAAAACTTTCTCATGTTATTAGAAGTATTTTGCACTTGGTAAAATTCTATCAAGTTTTGTTTGCGTAGTGGTCCCTTCTGTAACACTCAAAAATCGTGTTATTTGGGTAGCTGCTGACGTTTATCGAAAAAAAAATGGGTTTTAGAGGATGGGGGGGGGGGGAGACCCTCAGTTCCAAAAAATTTTGAAAAATTCTGGAAAGTGTAAAATACTTCTAATAACAAGAGAAAAATTTTTTCAAGTTGCCAAATTAAAAAAATACCCTACCAGCTCTCTAAAAATTTTCGAAGTGAATTTCAGGGTCATAATTTCCGAGAAGTCTGAAAAAAATTCGCAACAGTACTTTTAAGTACCTCCACTTTCATATCAAGTTTAAAAATAATCCGCCCAGCGACGAGATGAAAAATCATGAATACGCTTAAAAATCATTTATCACTAATACCTAAAAAGTTCCTAAAAAATTTCTAATCTTGAGATCACCAGGGCAAATTGCTACGCATAGCTTGCTATATTCATTATGAAACGTTTTTTACGGCGAACCGTGTAGGCAATTCTATTAACTCGTACATAGTCGGTCAAGTGGAGTGATATTGGCAAACAGTTTTTGGTTTAGAGTAGATTAGAAATTAATGAGCAACAGATCCGCCTTAGGGCAGCTTTTTAATTTTTCACCATTTTAAAACAATTTTCAACTCAGTTTCACTACATTTTCACTACTTTGATTAAATGTTTAAAAATTTTGCTTTACCTTGTTCATTTGAACCAGGTTGGCGATGGATTAAATAATATATTTGAGTGGTAAAAATCCTGAATCGAAATTTGGTTGTCCAAAATTTCGAAAGAATGGTGCTAAGGAACAAAAATATCAAAAATATCTCGCTTTTTAACTAATAAATGAAAAATATAAAACTGTATCTGTAACAAATTCAAAAAATAAACTTTCTACGTAGAAAGAGATACTAAGGGCGGAGAGGAAGAGGTCTTATGTTCGACTTCGAAAATATTAGTTCCTCGCGTGACGCTTTTCCAATCCGGGCTAAAGATTTGAAAATTAGTATATGAAATTAATACAGCTTTCAGGTATGCTTTTTTATGATTTGGACTTTTCACCACCATTAGACTCACTTAGAGGCCAGTAAAAGTTGATTTCTGTCTAACTCCTTTCTAAATTAATGTCATAAAGGGCCGCATTCGACATGCTCATTTTAATATTGGTCTTTTCAGTCCCACTGCAAGCCCTAATAGATCCGAAACAGTGGATTTCTAGGCAGTTTTTATAGCCTAGTTGAGTTTTATTCCATGTCTGTCTCCCCTCCCCATCCATAAATCAAAGTGGTACAAAGTTGAAATTGTCAACTGGCATGTATATTCAGTAGTTTTTCTTGTTGTATCGTCTGATGTGTCTTTTTGAGCTTTAAACTTTTCACACTAAAAGCTACCTTTACCCCCACCACTTACTGATAAAAAGCGTTGTTTTAGTGCCACAAATGTAGCAATTCACATAACTTCAACATTTTACAAAAATCAGGCAGAAAAAGTTCCGAGCGAGGCCTTTTTTTATATTGCAGCAGATGTATTTTAAAAACTGCCAACATCAATTTTAATCCAACTTTACAACATTTTTTTTCTTCCATCTTCTGAAATTTTTTTTCACCTCGGACCGATATCATAGTAAAAAAATTGCCGACATTTTAACCTCACTTAATTTTTTAGGAACCATGTGGTGAATTTTTTCTGCAGTCTCGCTGTCTGTCACACTTAACTCACCAGCAAGGCACGATACTTTGAAATAGCCCACTAGATGAATTTCACAACATTTTCAAGCCTTTCTGTTTAATATTTAAAAATTTTTTCGTTCGCGTTATGTTAAAAAATTACCTCTTCTCAATTTTGTCAAATGGCATTTTCATGTAAATTCGAGAAAAAATTTCAATTTATAAATAAAAATGGCAACATACGTCATAGATCGTTAAAGTTTATTAGATAGTGAAACGTAAACTTCCATATTATTATCTCTCTCACCCTCGCAGAAACAGTAAAAAATTATAAAGGTATTGAAAAAATAAACTATTTTGAACAGCATAAAATAAAATACACGACAAAGAAAATATTTCAAAAAAGTAACAATACTTTCAAAACGTGGGAAAATATCTTCTATTCAATAGTTGATGCATTTTTATGCAGTGTAATATTTTATCATCTTTGTAATTTTGGATTACTTTTTAATGAATTTTGAATCAAATTATTTTTCGCATACGTCAAAGTATCCAAACAAACTTTCATCGGTCAAATTAAGCCCACGCTAGGCAAAAGTAACAACGCAATGAAATTAATCAACAACGAACAAGCCGACCGACAAAAAGTGTTTTTGGTTTTCAACTCGTACTCGTGCCCGCAAATCAAACTTCAAATTCGACCATAGTAACGTTCGAAAAAATATTCGTCATCGTGAAAATTATCCGAAAAGAAGAAGGTAGCAAAGAACAAAGATTCTATTATCTTCGAGCGGAGAATGTGAAAAAGAGGAAAACTTCACACCGGATTTGCCATCGTTCACGTACTATATCAAATATTAAGAGACAGTGAGATGAGGCTAGGGGGAGTATAAAAATTGGCTAAATGGGAACATCTTTATCGAGTTACAAAGTAGGTCTTATTTTAAGTGGAAAAATAACGGCCGGGTCTCTGGGGCCCTATGAACAACGAAATTAAGAATTTTCCTCGGCGCAGCGCAACTTTTTCCTTTCTGTTTTATAATTGAAAGATAGCGACTCGGTGAAATTTATACGTACAAAAATCGAATTGTAAAAGTTGAATGAGAATAAATGGTATTTCTTGGCTACAAAATCTACGCAAAAGTCGAGTCACAAACTCTTCACAAAAGGCTAAAATCGTTGGCGAATCGGCGATAAAATTAGTAACGTCGAAATTCGAAAATACGAGCAGATACTTATATAACTACCCAACCATTCGATCTTCCCATGCATATAACGTGTTACGGCTAAAATTACAAAATTTTCAACTTTTTCTCCCCTCTCCTCTTCAACACGACTCGCGCATTCAATAAAATTCGCCGCTCGTCTGTCTTACCCCTCAATTGCTTTTTTCTTTTTATCTTTTTTCTCCCATTTCGTTATTCATATTAGCTACGTTTTTTTTTTCTTTCTTTCCTTTACAATCCGTTGTTACTTTAATAATATTGAAACTTTTCGCCGATAGTTTTAACGACACTACAACGAAAACTGTGTAATAAAATGGTCGACTTTCTTTCCTCCTAATTTTTAATTTATATAAATAAACTACAAATTTACAACCTTACTTTATGCTGTACACAAATTAAAACGAGAACATATTTGTTTGACTATAAAGAAACACATTCAATTGATAATTCATTTTTTTTTCAATTCCTGTTCAGCCTGTCGTCAAATTAGTTGAAATTATTAATTAAAGTTTGATGTAGTTGGTACTTCGTAAATAAAAATATACCTTTGAAATTTTTTGTTCAGTACAATAAAAAAGGTAGATGCGCTTAAGGATGAAATAAATAAACATTATTGAGATGATTTTGAACGTAAAAGTGGTTTAAACAATATTGTTCGATTAAAAAAAATATATTAATGATAATAAATAATTGGATATGAAAAAATGGAACGAGAAAACGATGAAATGATCGAAAAAATAATTTCTTTTTTTTTAGTGCCTATAACTAGTACAATACCCATCCGACTCACCAAAATTTTTATATCGAAGTTATAATCAATTATTAACAAATTAGAAACCAGGAAAAAAACTAACGAACCTATTCATGCATGATTATTATAAAAATGTTGATCAACAATGTTTACCTTTTCAAAACAAATGTTGTGATGGGGGGGGGGAGCTGATATGCCTGGCGGAAATAAAATAATGATTTTTTTTATCGTTAAACATTGATTTGCACACTTCCCTCCATATTTCATTAAATCTGTTCATTACTCAACTTTTTTACAAATATTTTTGATAAATTTATCAACTATTTTGGATTAATAAACTTATTTGTTGAAGTAAGTTGGAGCAAAATAAATGTATTTCAAGAATTTTTAGAAAAATTTTTGTGAAATTAAATATTTGCATTCTAACAAAATATACTCAAGCCTACACAAACGTAGGCGTAGAAGTAAAATTTATTTTCGAATACGTCACACAACATTATGAAAATTCACTCTGTCGACAAGCGAAGAAAACAAAGACAAAAGTATAAAAAGTTTTTGTACATGAAACATGCTGATAACAAATTCTTTGCATCGCTTTTGAGTACTTTTGGTTATTAAAAAATAATAATAATAATAATAGTAATTGAAATTGAAATAAAAATTTTATTTGATAGATAAATAGATAAACTCAACAATGCTGCATAAAATGAATGACGGACCTCCTACGCCTAATGACGAATGGAGGCCGGAATAGTATTACTGCTAAAAAAAAAAAAAACAAACAAACAAATAAAAACTAAAGACCATATGAAAGATAAATTATAACAAACAAATAAATAAAAAAATAGGTGATACGATGTGGGAGGGGAGGGGGAGGCAAGTACATGGCATATATTGGTGGATGACCGTATCCATTTTTGTTCCCTTTTTTCTTCTTCCTTTCTCTATTTTTCTTCCTATTTCTACTTTCATTTTGCCTATCTTTTTCTCTTTTTTATTGTAAATGTTCAGAAGATGTTCAGAAGGTCCAAATTTTTGTCATTATATATACTCATATTTTTCTTTATTAATATTGAGGGCCGGGAGGGGGTGGTGAATTTATAACGCTAGAAAAGTCCCAGCCTAATCTGGGCGGGGAGGGGGTGAATGGAGATATTTAAGGAACCAACTTGGAAAATGACAAAAACCGACCAAAAAAATACATTTTCGGGGCTGCGAGGGAGCAAAATGAGGCTGAAAATCGAGACGTCCAAAACGGCACATATTGAGCCTCACTAATTTACATACCAAATTTCAACTTCCTAGCTCAATTTTAAAGGAAGTTAAACGGGGAAACAAATACTCGTACAAAACATCAGAAAACTTGCGCCAAAAAACAAATTTCTGGGGCTGTAACAATGGGTCAAAGCAATCCAAACCCTAAAAAGGCACATAAATGGCCCTAACTAAGTCCCCATACAAAATTTTAACTTCCAAGCTCAATTTGGAGGGAAGATAATAGAAAAACAGTCCTTTTGAAGGTTGAAAAGAGGAAACCACTCCTATCTCACCTCCTAATTGACCTAGACAGTTGATTTTGGAATATGTTATGGAATTTTGGCTAGTCTATCGATTGGCTAAAAAAAAACAATTTTGGCGATTTTAGTCGCTCAACACTCCCTGCCTCAAATTTGGTCATAACTAAATTTTAACCCAAGGTCAACCCCCACTCATGTATATCAAATCCGTCGCCAATCGAAGCATATTTCCTAAATTTAATCGATTTGGGTCGGTATCGAACTGAGCTAATGATTTTTAGTTTCAAAAAAAAAAAAAACAAATAAAATAAAAATCAATATCTGACATGGCCAAAGATGGCCATAATGGTTTTCCAGAACTCCAAAACGGATTTTGTAGAAAATCAGGCTAAAAGAAGTTTTTCTTTGAATTTCTTCTGTATTTCAAAACCTCAACCAAATTAGCAGTAGACAAGATTCAAGTTGGAAACTCCAAATTTTTCCAACTTCCATTTCACATAATCTCGCGAGTGTCTCCTTTTTTCCTCATCATCGTTCGCAAAAAAACCGAATTTGAAAAAAGTAGGTAAAAAAAACTTTAAACCGTAAAAAAATTTTGCTCTTGCTCCATTCGATCAAACAAATATTTATCTGCTGTTTATTTAATTTTCGTGTATTTGAACTCCGAAAACAATGCTTTTCACGCCATAGAAGATTTGAGCATTTCATTTTGCAAAAAAAATAGATTCTAATGAAGAATTATTTATTTTCACCCTCTGACATGCTTCAGTAATGATCATATTGGACATTAAAACCTCATAATCATAGTGGAAATTTTGTGATTTGGCTGGGAAAAGACGGGAGGGGGTGCTAAGCCCGCAGTATCGTAGACAAACCATGGAATGAATATTTACATTTTTTTGAGCTCATAAAAATTTGGTTCGTTGTAGAGGAGGAGGGAGAGAATAGAACGTGATTGGAAATATAAACTTTGGTACAGGGCTAAATATTGAACAAAAATCGGATTTTCAGTGGAAAAAATGTACTTTTCTCGAGGTTTTAGCTTCAATTTTGAAGATTTTACAAGAAAAAAATCAAGGGCTTCAGCAGAATCAAATCAAAATGTTACTAAAATTTTTATAATTTCATCAGTTTTCATGATGTTTTCAACATTTTTGAAAAATTAATTTTGTTTCAAAAAATTCTTCAATTTTTTTCAAATATTCATCATAAACAGAAAAGCATTCGGGGGAAGAGGGGACTAATTTAAGTTCTGTGAGGAGCTTAGCCCCCCTCCCCTTTTTTCTCGAGTTGAAAAAACTGTCATGTCTGAATAAATTTTCCAAACTGAAAAGTAGTTAAGCTAAGCATTTTATATCTTTAAAAATCAAAAAAATTTACATTTTTGTCATACCATCTCCGAGAATCAGAAAATTTCGCACACTAGAAATCTCACTAAAAAGTTTGCTAGTTTTCAGTCGGAAGCATTCAAAAATAGAACAAAGTTTAAACCAAAATATTAACCTAGTATCAGTAACATTCTTCTTCTGTCGATACATAATTTCATCAATTTACCTTGTGCCAATTTCTCAATCCTTATCACGTAACTACAGATACAAACGATATAATATGTATATGAAAAGTGGTGAACTCGTTGAACGTTTTATCGTTCCGCCATTAATGGTTCCGACGATAAGAATACTCCGAGGAGCAATATACTTGGTATACAAACGGAAGACCACGTAAATTCTGTAAGACCTTTAACATAACCAACGCTCTATGACTTTTACGTATACTAAATACTACCCCAGACGATATTAATTAAAACCTCGAAACTAATTATTTGATTAAATCGTCGCGCTTACACGAGAAGTGTGGAATTATACAGGAAGGTTCGCGGTAAAAATTATTATTAGTATTTTGGTCGACTATAAATGTGAGGAAATCTTTATGGCGGAAACTGATGTAACCTTCATACATACTTTAGTACGCAGGTATTAACTTTTTACTCTTACTGTATCCCTTCATCAATAAAACTATTCAGAAAAAATTTCTAAATTTGTACGCTGATAATTGATACTCGAAATTATCAACTCAACAAGTTTACTAAAAACCGTCTGTTAATATGTTTTGCGAGAAGATGTTTTCATTTACGGTAAGACAAGAAGTTGAAGAATTTACTGACTGAATTCGAGCTAATTTTGCCAATATTGAGCATAGTAAATGATTTTTAAATTATAGAAAATGAAAATGGCCACAATATCCTCAAACCCTAAAGTAGGGTATTCGAATACTCCATCTTTTTCTACTTGAGTGTTTTTGTTCGTATTCCAGTAAAATAAAGAAAAACATCAATTCACAGCATAATAGTACAACCTCTCTGTTCTTCTATAGACTTAACATTCCTGTTCTAAATCGTGTACTTGTCTCACAATGCTTGAACATAATTTTGGATCAAAATACAATCAATTTGACAGCTTTGAGAGCGAGTGAAATAAGTTGGATCAATAGATGAAGGATGAAAAATTATACAACATACCAAATAATCGATTTCAAAATTCCAAAACCGATAAATAAAGCGAAGAGTCGGGGTAATTAAGAAAAAAATTTAATTAACTTCAAGTCACCTTGAGCTAACATCAAATACACTGCGGTCTGTACATTAATCTCTCATTTTTTTTTTTAGTATTAATTTTCCTTCGAAGTAAAATAAAACATCCTTGTACGAAATTCCTTTTCTTCACGACGTATCTTTCTCAAACTGCCCACGACCTTTATTAAATATGGAATTCCTCATAATCCTGTCTCATTTTTTGCAACACTATTTCATTCAGCTCAGAGACATCCAACACTTCGAAATAATTCTCGTCAAGTCAATTCAATATCTGTTTCGCAGTATTTCTAAAATTCCCCGCGGCAGCGTTTCACTTCAACGCGAAGTAAAAAAAAAAAAAAAGAGCAAAAAAAACATCAGGTAAAATTTTCAAAATGTGGAAAGAAATTGTAACAACGTTGACGGTGGAAAAAATTCGAAATATTTACTTCGCCCGAATACCAACGTTGTCGTAAGACTCGCAACGTCTCGCCGGAGAATTTCTATAATAACAATGTTCTGTACTCCGGGGACACGAATAATGTTTAGCAGGACGTAAACATTTTTACACTGCGGGCCCCTTTGGAACGTTAAATAAATAGCTTAATTAAGGATTATGCAAAGGCATTACGGTAATATGAAATTTTTTTCGCCTTCGCTCGTTGAGAATTTCATTCCAGTCGTTTAGACGAAGACAAAATAAAAACACATAAACACACAACGAGGAATTCTTTCTTCCGTTGCCTCTTATCGAACAACAACAACAATAACAACAACAACAACGCTGTAGTGTACATTCTCATCATCATAATCCAAAGCCTCAGTCTTCATACAGTATCCAGAAAAAACTGTTCCTTCGCTCTGCGAGCTGAAACAAGAAACAAAAAAAAAAATTCTCCACTCAGGGTATTCGACTAATATTCTCATTTTACAGACAACGACTTCGACAATATACAGTACGCTGGTTGAATCTCGGCAAGAAGCGTTTACATTCATTTTTTTTTTCCTTTGCATTTTTATTCGCGTTATTTTCCGATATAACACAGCATCGCGTACCAAACAAAACACAGCATAAAATAGATTTCAAATGTAAAACGATTCAACATTAATTAAACCTCGACGCGACGTTAGCTTTTTTCCTCTCTCGCTTGCGTTAGTCTATATTTCCAATTCCAATAATATGAAAGATACCGGCGGTGATGTCGTTTTATTGCAACCATTCTACGCGAAAAATAAAATAAAATAAAAAACACACCGTTAAATAACTTTACTATTGCATTAGTTATTAGTTACACTGCAGGAAAAAAAAAAACCAATAATATGCAAATGTACGTACCATAGAGAGCTACTAACCATTTCTAGTGCCCGAAAACAATTAAATGAGATGTTCCTTTTTCGCCTTCTTCTAAAATTTTACTTTCTGATGTTTTGATTAAAAGAAACGTGGAGTTTGGATAAAATACAAAAATAACGAAGGTTGAAGAAAAACCAGGGAAGAGAATTGACAAACAAATAAACGTGATATCGAAATACTTATTTGAAAAAAAAAAAAGCAAACATACAAGTACACAGAATACCTTGCAATCAAACAAAGGTATATCTAGCCGACTTATTACACGTAAATGCGATAATGTAATCGAAACGCCGAAAATTGTCGTAGCAAAAATATTGCTTTCATAAAATTTAATCAAAAAACTTGTTCGGTATGTTCGCGAGAGAAGTTTGCTTAGTAGGAAGAAAGCTGTTAGCTCAACAAAAGTAAAAATGTAAATCACATCGAGAATATAAAACTACGCCCTCGCTCCACTCCGCACCCTCAAATCCTACACTGATATGTGCTTTTCACATAAAATGACAAAATACCGCCTTTGACGATTTTTTTAAATCAATCCACGAGAGGCGGTTCGTATAACAAGAGAAAAACAATTTTTTTCATACGCCGTCTATTTCCCCCCCCCCCACCTACTTGATACATTTCAAACCAAAGTTACGCAGTATGCGACAAAAAAATTCCGAGTACCTATTTGGGATGTCTAACAATTGTTTAGGGGAGAAAATTTTCACTTTTTCACTCCTTTTGTACCAGTTTTCATAATTTTTTTAATGCTCCTTCACAAAGAAATTAACAAAAAATTATTTTTTTTCCTAATTTTTCAATTTATTTCAAATTTTTTGCACGTAATTATAAAACTTTACGTGAGCGCAAAACAATTCTACTCCACGAATCTCCGAATAATCTGTAGAAACAATAAGTGTAAAAAACTTCAAAGCGTCAACTCAAACGATTTGTTTCAAGTCACGAATGTGAAATTTTTTCAAAGAAATATATTTTCAACAAAAAACTACATTTACACATACATTTTTTCGGTTTCTGTTTTGAGATGTTTCGTAGAGTCGTACGAATAGAAGTTGATTTTAAATCCGAGACCCCTTACTAAATCTATACACCGAATTTCAATCACACACAAAACGAACGAGAGAGGGAATCGGGACGAGGAATCAACTCGAAAACTGGCAAACGCAGGAACATATAAAACCACTACTAAAATTTACACGTCAATTTTTAGTCGCCTCAATAAAATTGGAAATGGTGCTAAGCGAGTAGTAAATTTTTTCAAAGACGGATACAAGGAAAAAACTCAAACATATTAACATCAAAAGATATTTAACAGCGCATTCTACAGTTGACCATCAACAGAAGACCATCAAAATTTGGACAGTCAAAATCCGAATAGTTCAGGTTTCGTTGGCTTGGATGTTGACAGCCTTAACATTAATGGCCAACTGTTCTGGGCTGTTAACATTTGGATCATCAATAGTTCGATTATGTTCGACAAAGAAGTTGAATGTCGTGAAAAGGAAATACTATGCAATTCTCAAAATTCTCGATGTTAGAAAGAAATCGCCATTTTTTTTTTTAAATTAGGTCACTTTAGATGAAATATGAAATTCTGCTGGAACTGGGAAAGTGATAACATAAAGAATTTTGAAAATTTGCATAGCATTTTTTCCCCAATATTCAAGATGACATTCGAGATGTTGATAGTCCCAATATTAATAATCAACAATTGACAGTCCAGGTCTTGAAGGTTCACTATTGATGGTCAAGTTTGGATGGATTTAGATCATCGAGAGTTGGCAGTCCAAATCTTGATGGTGTGAGTGTTGATAGCCCACCATTATTGGTCAACTCTTGACTCACAATTGACTATCAACTGTTAATGGTCAAGTGTTGGTGGATCTGGATCATCAAGAATTGACAATCCATATCTCGACGGTGGTAGTGGTAAAACTTTGAAAATTTACACAGCATTTTATTTGTCAGCATTCAAGTTGACGTTCAAGATGTTGGAAGTCCGGATATTGACAGTCCACTGTTGACTATCAAATATTACTAGTCAAGTGTGGATGGATCTGGATCATCAAGAGTTGACCTGCGAAATCTTGATGGTGTGAGTGTTGATGGTCACATATTTTTGGTAAACTCTTGACAGTTCACAGTAGACCATCAACTATTGAAGGTCAAGTGGTGATGGATCTGGATCGTCAATCCAAATTTTGATGATGGAAGTGATAATATAAAAAACTTTGAAAATTTACACAGTAATTTTCTCTTAACATTCAAATTGACGTTCAGGATGTTGGTAGTCTGGATCTTGGTGGTCCACTATTGATAGTCATAGTAGACTATCAACTATTGAGGATGTTGATGATCTATCATTATTGGTCAACTTTTGACAGTCTACTTTTTATCACATACTCCTAATGATCAAGTGCTGACAAATCTGGACCGTCAACAATTGAATTATGTTTGACAAAAAATTTAAGGGTTATAAAAAAAAATTGAGCAATTTTTCAAAATGCTAAGTATTAAAAAACATCACAAAATGTGAAATAATTTTCTAAACAATTAAAGAAAATAGTTCAATAGAAGACAATTTTTTAGGTGACAAGCATTAGTTAAAAAACGGAAAAAAATTGTACCAACCATGTTTAAAATATCAAACTTACATTCTTTTGATATTTACTCTTCGCGCGAGTGCTAAATATTTCCCTTATTTATTTTTTACATGAATAACATAACCATACCAAATTTCATGTTTCTATCATCAATAGCCCTACAGTAGTTGAAATTTACCCGTTGCCACTCCATTAAAAAGGGGAGTGATTCCGCACCTTCCTGGGGGTTAAAATTTTTTATATGTCAAGTACGTAATGGGTACCATATTCAGCCTTCAAGAATATTTTCAGTGGTAATTTTTAAATTTTGTGCTAAATTTTCAGCTATTTTAGGTGATGGTAGAAATTATGCTATTTTTACACCTCTCATCCGGCCCCCGAGCCCTTTGTGTAAAATGAACCAGATTTTGTGTCACTTTCATAGGGATTTTGTCAGAAATCTATTTCTGCAATCATTTCATTTACAAGCTGCTCACCTTTAAATATTATTGGAAAAAATTGAATTTTGAGGAACGCTTTAGCTCCTTCCTCTCTCCCCCAGGAGAAAGTTCAAGGGGTAAGGGTGTAAGGTTTTAGAGAGAGTGCGTATTGGGACTTTTTAGAACAATTTACTACAAAAATCTCAAAGGTACCAATTTTTTTCACTTTTGCCCTTTTTTAAGCTAATTTTTCTGGACTATCATGTAAAGAAATGCAAAAAAAAAAATTGTACAATAAGATGTGGTTTGTCACATAAAATATATTTTTTTTTAATTAATACTCTTCTGATACTAAATAAAACATATAGGTATGTATAAAAAAAATTCAATAAACGACTGCGTGCATTCTGAAATCAATTTGAACAAGACATTGTAAAATTTTCTAACCTTGACTTTAATCTTCTTTAGAACACTATTGTGAAGTCTGTTTGCAAAAAATGTACAAAGCATAATTTAAATAATTTTCTGATGTCATGAGAATGTAGCACAAAATTTTGAAGCTTCTAAAATTAGTCGAGGTAAAATTTTTTTAAATTTCAATTTGAATCTGGCCGCCTTGAATTAAAAAAAATAAAAACTTATTTTAAGCCTTGAAAAAAAAATATTCGTAGAACTACATCTAAAAACAGTAAAAGAAAAAAACGTCTAATTGCTCATAAAATCTTCTTTTCATTCTTCTTCTTAGCTCATCCTCGTATACTTACTACCTAAAAGATAGACCATTCAACCCTTCACATTATCGAGGTCAGTAGACGCGGAGTGCTTTGGAAAAAGGCAATCTCGAATTTTCTCATTTAAAGCGCGTATGTGCGATTCGCGTTTTCTTTTCATTTCATTTATACTTACGTATAAAGCGCTTCCACCGTTGTGGTACTTTAATTTCACACGAATTTATCGAATCAATTTTGCGGATTTTCTCTTCTCGTTGGCCTGGTTTTTCTTGTTTTTATTCACTACAAACTTCATCTTCTATAAACACATTACGACAAAGTCCTCGCCATCCGCCATCGTCAGTTGCTTCAAATAAACATAAAATCTTCTCTCGTTCGTTTTCTCGTCGTCATCGTCTCGTTCGTTGCGTATTTACGTATTATTTCTATTTGACTTCTCTCTTTCTCCTGTCTCTACCAATTTTTCGCGTATTTTTTCTTCGCCTATGTCTGAGACTTCCTCATTCTGTAACGTGACTCGATTAAGAATTACATACATCCTGTATACTAATTTGAAAACACTCCCGTGTTAAAGAAACCCTGGCGGCCAAATTCGAAAAACTTCTTTTATCTGCTCCTCTTAGCATTCGAGAATACAAAACGTAGCATATCTTTTACTAATTGTTTCCGAACATTGTTATGCAATTTTTTCTCTTTTTTTCGGTATATTTTCACTTCTACTACTCGACTAGTTTAACCAAGCAAACGATGAAGAAGGGTGGAACAGAGCCACCGTCACCATATAATTTTCACTAGGCGAATATACTGTTTATACAAAAAATATATAGCGAAAAACAAACATTATACATTCAGTAGTCGCTACGCGCCCAGTATTTAAAATTTTGCGAAGTTACAAACCATAAAAAATTCATTTCAACTGCAAACTTTTTTCTTAAATACAAATGATTAAAACGAATACACTGTTTTTTTTCTTCTTTTTTTTTTCATACCCTGGAATACGTTCTAGAAAAAGTTGAATAGAATAGGAAAGCGAAGAAAAATAAGCAGAAGAAACAGCCAACAACACGCTAACTTTATGTTGGTTAAACAACCAACCCTACTGCCCTTCATCGCCGACTTGTTAGATTCCCGCTAACCCCTGCTATCACCCGTCATCAGCAGTAAACGCTTATTCGCAAAGTCAGCTTAAACAACTTACGCGATATGTTTTTTTGTATCTTTAAAACGGCCGAAAATTCGTGAAGTGAATATTTTAACGATTTCCATTCGAATGTCGAAGTTGGACTCGAGCTCGGACTAGGAATTTTGTGTCTCGTAAAAAGACAAGGATAGCATGCTTTCGTAGTATGTACGAGCTGAAAACTATGTATACAATACGGCGGCGATAGCACTAGTGTTAATTCTATGGGGTTAAAAACGTAAAACTTTTTCACGAGCAGGCGATTTGGGCGTCAAAGTTTTATTTTTCGAACCGTGCATGTCGAAAATTTAGAAAAAAGGATACGGTACGAATATTATAAATGCTATTCTGATGCAAGTCAATATTTGATAGAAAATATGTAGAGAGTGATGATTTAGATCAAAATATGCATGTAGTTTGGATTCATGCAGAAACCGTTCAAAAGTTTTTTTCTAACTAAACTTAACAAATTTCATAATTTTAGATCGACTAAAGGAAAGAAATCAAGTAGGTCAAAAAACAATTTTTTTCTATCCTCTCTTGAGTGTAAGTTTTTGGTTATTATACTACGTTTAACAAGGTATCAATCAGATTAAAGAAAAAAATTTCGTCTCAACTTTTTCGTACTTTTCTTTCCACTATTTTTGTAGTTTTTCTACTTTCAATAGTAACGAAGGGAGAAAATACACTGACTTAGACCACATAATCCGCAAAAGCGATTTGAGTATCATTCTGCAACGTTTTATAAATGTAATTCAACTTATGCTGTTCCCAGCATACCAGAAGTGAAACTAAGCATCCTTAAACCAGCAGAATTTCATAGTTTGGCCTAGGAAATCCCGGTAAAATAAGTGAACATTCAAACTCACTGACTTTAAAATAGTAAAAATGAGTATGTCAATTCACTTTCTCCATCTTTTAAGAGTCAACTATAATGGGGGACTGGTGCCGGGGAAGAGGAAGGTCAGAGGCCCCGAATCAAAAAAATTATTTGATATTTTAATTCAACTCTTCCAAAGTAGTAACGATCGACATATCACTGCATTTTTCCACTTTTTTATGAATTTTGACAAATCCTCTGACCCTCAGTAATGTTGCGAAGCCATTATAAAAATTTACTGATTGAAACAGGTATAAAACGCTCTCTTGTATGATAATTTTTTCAAATTTTGAGTATTCATTTTAGAAGTGCAACTTTGAGAGTTAAAAATTTTACTAATAAATTTCGAACCTCCTTCCTATTCTCCACAGAACTGAGTAAAAATATTCATTTCAGGTCAAACCAATTATGATATATGATCCTCTCAAGTTGATTAAATTGACAAAAATTGAAATTTTTTGAACATTGCAAGGATCGACCCTCGCTTCACCCCATTGAAGTATTAAGACCGAAATGATGGTAATTCTTTCTCTGTATCATCAAAAGTCAATTTCATCAACGCCCTGCAACCTAAATCAGTAGAGCACGAGACTGCCAATTTCAGGATGAGGGGTTCGTGCCCCGCATTGGGTACTAATTAAAAAATATAGACTCTAACCAATGGCCTATACCTTAGACATAAAAGACCAATTAAACAAGAACTTATACGTATTGTCGAAGATACACAAAATAAGCGCATTAAATGGGTAGAAAACTTGAACCTTGATAGGTGACATTGCGGTAAATTTCCGCAAATACCTTTTGGTGACAATGAAGAGGGAGGGGGGTTCACAGAAGTTGCAAAATTATCTCAAAACGATGTAGTAAAAATTTCAGCCTCCTAATACAATTTTTCGTACTTGTTAAAGTCATTTAAAGTTCAAAAATTTTCAAAAAATTGATGGGAAAAATTTTTTCCAAAAATGAAATTATTATACATATTTGGACTTGAAATTGTCATGGTTCGGAGGTTTTTGCCGTTTTCCTCTTTTTCAGGGAATTTTTCCTTGATAGATGATATTGCAGCAAACTACCGCAATGTCACCAACCGTGAAACTTGGCACCTATGTCACACTTCAAGGATTAAAGAACAGGGGAACATGTCATATATGATAATCGCCATGCACGTTTATGAAAGTCCAGGATGACTGAAACGGGGATGCCAGTACAATTTTCAGAAAATCTCTACGTTTTCAAAAAAATCGTAGAAAAAACCTCGGACTTGTTTTACTTACAACATAATTTACCGTAAAAAAACAGGAAATTAGTCGGTAATTTACTAGTAGTTACTCAGTAATTTACCAGTAATTACCCGATAATTTACCTGTATTTACTCCATAATTTACCCTCCACTACTCAGTAATTTACCAATAATTACTCGATGATGTACCTGTAATTACACGGTAATTTACCAATAATTACTCAATGGTGTACCTGTAATTACACGGTAATTTACCTACAATTACGCGGTAATTCACCTGTAGTTATTCGAAAATTTACATTTTTTTACTTGGTAACCATCCTCTAATTAATTGGTAATTTATCGGTAATTACTTGATAATTTACCAATAATTACCCGGGAAATTATCAATAATCGCTTGACAATGTACCAGTAATTGGTTGATAGTGTACGTGTAATAATTTAGTAATTTACCTGCAATTGCTTGATAATTTACCAGTAAGTACTTGGTAATGTACTGGTAATAACATTTCAACGGTTATGTTACCAAATTGAACTACATAGGCACGCCATTATGTTTATTAGTTGTTGGCTCACAGATCAGACTATGAAAATGAACCAAGGCGTTAATACCTTCAACTGTCCATCAGATCCAATACACGGATTTTTCAAATTTAAAATCGTGTTGTACGAAATTTCCAATAACCCTCAAATAGTAAAAAAACCACAGAAAAAATCTCAAAGTTTTTCAAACATGCAAAAAGCACTACATTTAAGAATAAATCCATAGAGTAGAGAGGGCTTAACTGAAACAGAATGCAGTACAAACATCGCTACTGATACCCGAAGGCATTAGCAGGAAGCTATGAACTATGTCTTCCCTCACCTCATTGCACTGCTACCGTCCAAACCACACATTAGGAGCCACTAAGGCCAAGTCTCACCATGACACCTTACATGTTTTCAAAATTTTCTATTTTGGTATTTTTTTCTTTTCTTCTTTGATTTTTTCAATTCCTTATTCCTTCCTGTCACCCTAATAAACGACGTAACTACATTTTAATTAAAGGTTAATCGAGTACAATGCCATAATGTCTAAATATGAACGATTTTGGTTGTTATTAGACAGATTTCGTAGATAAATTCTCTTTCTTTATTGCGACAAGTTATTTGTAAGTACGTACAAAACCATTTTCATGGTGTTTTCTTCAAGACTGAAAAAAGTTTATTTGAACATTTGTGTATTTGACATTACATGGAAAAATAATAAATTTAACGAATTCACAAGACGAACATAAAAACTTCTGTTATAAAAATGCATACTCACAAAATCGAACGAACGATCATACTCAGACGAAATTTCAGACCAATGTTTAATTTAAAAACACTCAAAAATACCATCGAAAACTTTTATCAATTTTGTATCTTATTGCTGGTTGATTACATTTAGGTAGGAGCTTGTGCGTAAAATGCAATAAACTTGAATACACGTGTCTTTTTTTTAACATAATTTTTGCACTTTATCACTGATGATAGCAATGCTATCATGTTTTTTATTATGCGCGTAAAAATTTGCAAAACAGTTCATTATTTATTTTTATTTTTTTGAAAATCAATTCACCAGTAGCTACTAGGCTATACCATTTTTTCCAAGGTCTCTCTCTCTCTCTCTCTCTCTCTCTCTCTCTCTCTCTCTCGTCACATAGAAATTATACCGAAATCCACACTATCATACTTACTCCTACGGTGAATAATTTTCCATTAAATGCTCGTTAAATCGTTATCTTCTACCAAATAATCGACTACCTACATATTAAGAAAGACGAAAACAAAATCTTCAAATAAACATCAATTTTTTTTAGTAAAACCACGTTCGTCGAATCAGCTTGTCTCTCTAAAAAGAAAATACGCCGAATCCTATAGAAGTACACTAACCTCTAAGTAAATAGTATATGGAAATGCAATAAAGTCGTATACGTACAGTATATGTATATAATACGCTACGCTGGTAATAATTCAAGAAGTCTCAGCCAGGACTACATTATCCTATAATTTCTTTCTTTTTTTCCCCTTTCAAAGTAGCTACATCGAGCGGACGTTTGGGCTATGCCGAAAAATTCCGGAAATTACTCAACTCTATATGGTAACTCGAACAAAGAATTCCAATAAATCGTTCAACACTGCTCAATATCTCACGCCTTACACTCTGCTCTCAGCACTTGTTCGATCTTCATTACAAAAAGTAAAATCCATTAACAAAGCTATCCATATTATTACTTCGGTACATACGAAATAAGAATAAAAGCTGATAAGGTTAACAAAGTTATAAATCTCGGCGAGCCCGCCTCGAAACCTCTACAATCTACACACACATTTATGGCTTTTGATCATCCTCCCACCAAAAATACGTATACAGTATCTGTAGGTATCTATCTCTATATCTTCTATGTACGATAAATGCATAGTATAAAAAAAACACACACACACACCTATATACATCGAATCTGTAGGTATAGCCGGGTATAAATACGTGAACAGTGAAACGTACCGCGATAAATTTTGCATCCGACCACAGAAAAGTAGAATAATAGTTTAACAAAGAACAATTAGTTTGAAAATCCATTACAAACGAAACTCCCCTATACATAGCATCGTCGTCGTAGTCGTCGTCGTCGTCGTCGTCGTCGTCGTATTTTCTCTATATGCGATAAATGTATGCTCAGACGGCGAGAGAAGTGTGTATGTGTAGTACTTATTAAACGTGGGACCTCGATTTTAGATGTTCAATGTGGTACTGAAACGATTTTACCGTAGTACTTTGCTGTTCACGGTGATTTTCCAACAATACTGCTAATGGCCGTACATCGGGCTATTGTTAAGCCTATAAAACTTTAGTATATTTCGCTACCTATTCTACCTATACTATATTATACTACATGGCACATACATATGTAGGTATGGTAGGTATCAACACCGCACACTATACACTATACTACTCAGTAAATACTGCGACCATATACCTGCGATAAATTTCCATTAGAAGCAAAAAAAAAAAACAACAAAAAAACACGAATAAAAGATTTTTTTACATTTTTGCTAATAAGTACAAAATCGATGAGCGAAAGAGTATGTATGTAAAGTGCAACGTAAAATAAAATGAAAAAAAAAAAATGAAAATTCCAACCACGGGGACGTTGACACATTTAATACAAAGCTTAACAAATATACTTTTCGGTTGCTTGAATGTTTTCCATCGAATTGCAATTTAAATTTCTCTATGGTACATAATTGTTCGATGTAATAATTGCAATTCAAATAAACGACATGCTGGTGGGTTTTTCTATACCCTTTGGCCGTTTCAGCACGTTACGTAATTTAATTTCTATTTTTTTTTTTTTTTCCATATAACATTGCTACTCTCTTATTTGATCATTATGAATTAAAAAACACACACACACACGATTCAGAATTGAATACGTTTGAAAATGTGAACTGAAATCTAAAAACTTTTCCGTTTGCGTATCCTCGATTCGTATAAATCATCTCAGCTTCTTTAAAAAACTAAAACATTATTATTTACACTCCACTTAAATCAACCCAGCGCTGAAATTTGGTATAAAAGTAAATCAAGTAAGGATACATGTTCATGGTTCAATACGCAACTTTAAAGCTAATTATTGATGCTGTAATCATGTCAAAAATATAGACTTCGCTAGAAAGCACTGAATTTTACACCGAATAAAAATATCTCGACGCGAGTATGATTTTACACCAGATTTCAATCCACCTCGTCAACGATTGACTAGACGCGACGTGAAAAATTTAATTAAAATGTTTCATTTTCATGCACACAGGCGACGCTGTTGCCGATTAAACAAATGCAATTTGACAAATTTAAGCGAAAATATTGTTAAAAACACGCATGAAACAGAAAAATCACCAGGAAATTGCATAAATTAGGCACGATGCGGTGTTTATTACAACGCTCAAAGTGTTCAAAGACAAACGCATTGAACCAAAGAGAAGATTGATTTATGGATTAATAATAACACAAAGAGCATAGGGCACACGAAATTGGCCCTCGAGTAATATTTTCAACCTACCTGCTGAAAGTTGGAACTAAAAATTCCAAATTTCGTTAGTAATAATTTCGGCCCACTACCTCATCTCTATCTCTAAATGTTTTTAAAATACAAATTCTGTGAATAAATTTTCATAAGTTGCAATTCTCAGCCGAATTTTTCAAAGTTACAGAAATATTGTGCCATGCAAAAGGTCATTCCTGGAAATTTTTTCAAATTTTTTTCCAATATTCTTTTATGTTAAAATTTAACCTTCGAAATTTAAAACCGGAATATCTATACGTTTTGTAAAAGGGAAGCGACAAAAAATATACATGCATATGTAACGTAGAAGGGTAGAATATCCAGATTTATCCCATAAATTTAACTCAGAATTTTTTTCATGGTGGTTGACTCTCAAAAATTCCAAAACCCAGTCATTTTTCAACTAATATTAGTTGTCTACTAGAATTTTTTTTTGAACTTATTTAGGTTCAATTCTCCCCTCACCCTGTCCTTTTATCAAAATATTCAATTTTTACAACTTTTAATTTTATTTCTCTTCGAAAGCCCGGCTATAAACAAAAATACAAGCTTCAAAGTCCTCGAATAAAAAAAATGTTTTTAATTTCAGTTTGAATTTCGTGAAATATCCCTCCCCCCTCCCAAGGCACACCTAGGACCTAAATAAAAGTTAAATATCAAATTATAACTTCCTAGCTTAATTTACGAGAGAGTTATGCGAAATACAAACTCAAAAAATGATAAAATTCAACCAGAAAACCTTTTTTTTCGAAGCTGAGAGGTAATGCAAGGAAGCTGAAAACCCGAAACCCTCAAATGGTGCATCCATGAACTAAGCTAAATCTACATACCAAAATTTCAACTTTCTGTCTAAATTGGAAGGGGGAGGAGGGTGTACGCGAGGAACAAACCCAAAAAATAAGTGAATCCGACGAAAAAATCACTTTTTTGGGACCTTGAGGAGGTGCAATCAGGCTGTAAGGTCGAAGCTAGCCAAAAAGGCACATCTAAACTCTACACTAAATCTTCATACCACGTTTCAGCTCCTATTTCAATTTGGAAGGGAGTTATGCGAGGAACGATTTTAAAAAATTCCCCAAAAGGCACATCTATGACTTTTACCAAATTTACACATCGTTCAAGTGTTGATCTGTGTCTTCAATCGAACGGTTGGTAAATTCAGAATCCGATATGAAGAAATTGTTTGAGTTTATTTCGTCTATCTCTTGTATCGTATTCATATCCAATTATGTTCTTGTTTGAATTAAGATTTCCAAATGATATAATACTGATGTGTATTCATATATGCAATTTACAAATAAAACAAATGATTAATCGCAGTTGAATTCTCTAGAAAACATTTTCTCCTGAAGTTTTAAAGCAATCCAAGCGAATGATTATCTCTCCATTTTACTCCCATTATTGCTCTTACATTTTCATACTAACTATCAGCATTAGAGGAAAAAATTTTTCTCGCCGAGGAAATAAGGCTCACTGACGGCCGTTTGATATTATGGATTCTTTTCTACCTACTTATCCAACCATAGGTACGTTTGTTTTCGCCGGCATTACGAACACAATAATACGAGCGGGCTGATAGGAAAGAAACTAGGAAGCAGATGTTTTAAATTGAAAGAAAGTCCGTATTACCATTCAAATGTCCATTAAATGCGAATTTTATCCCATTTGGGTTGTGCCGATATGCGAAAGGCTTTCTAGCATGGGTCGGTATATGTAGTTAGGTAATATTACGTTTCGTCTTTTCTTTCTATACGATGATACCTTATAACACAGCGGAGGAGACTGTTCGTTATCGTTACAAAATCTTCTACAGTCGAAAACTTTATTCGCATAATATGCCGTATTGCTGCTTGTATATATCATTTCTTATTTCTCATATTCACGATTCACGTTCGGGTACGTACATTACGTAAGGGTAAACTGATACATATCTAGATAGTAGGTAGCTAGAACTACCAGCTAGATAGAGTGGTATATCGAACATTTTTCAAGTTATTGATACTATTTTTAGAGCTGAGTTAAATTACCCAACATACGATTTTATTGTTTTTCTGTGCTAAGCAATATTTCTGTTTTATTATTTCTGAATCGATATATTATTTATTAAGCTATTGTATACTTATAAATTTTTTTATGTTTTTTTTTGTTTCAGGTAAGTGTTTTTGGATCGGTATTTATTTGAGGACCGATGCGTTAGATATGGTCATTTACACGAGTGTTAGAAAAATAACAGGTATTTAAGCTGAAGATGTATAAAGTGTAAAGTGTCAATTGTTGACTGCTGTGGAAAAATTATCATTATTGATACCTATTCAATTTCAAATTCAAAATACCTTTATTTATGCTTCAGTTAAGTACATTTCTCAAAATTATCAATATTAATAACAATATTTTAACATGTAAGGCTCATATTGCGAGAAAAGGACTCTTTTATTCGGTTCCACTTGGCTCGGTGATGCGCCACTTTCATTAAATAGATTATTATGGATGAATCCTACTATTTGATTCTTCTACCATGCCTTCTGTTTGCAGGTTTTCTCGTCTTGTCCCTAAGGTACCAATCGAAAACTTTTGTCTCCATCTTTCGTCTTTCACTCTATACACATACTCTGTCCATCTATAAGTAGACTGGGCACAATAGAAGAAATGCAAAATAATTTTATAAGCGAATGGTATCCATGATCTAAATGAGGTGCATACCACCCCCTCCCAGCACGGATCGGGTTCAAAAACGGTCATTCGTGCTGCTCGCCTTCCCAAAATATTGAGGTTTACTGGGGAGAGAGAGAAAGGACACGGGAGGCCCCATTCCACTTCGTCGGATTAAGTTGAAATAGGTGCTATTCGTTTGTGCTGCGTTAGTGCTGGATTGTACCGCAAACCTTGTTCTTTGTGCTAGTCGCCTTCCCAAGATATTGAGGATTACTTGGGGCTGTAGACATGGGAACATCCCGCCACTTCGGCAGATGAAGTTAAAATGGGTGTCATTCGTTTATGCTACGCTTGTGTTAAATTGTGCCGCAAACCTCATCGTTGGTGCTGCTATCTTTCCTAAGATATTGTGCATTACTTTTGATGCTAAGCTACTGAAATTGATTCTAATCGTTTGTGGGGGGTTTATTCTGGATTGCGCCACTAATCTCGTTCTTTCAGTTTTCCCCTTGCCCCAGTATTGTGGGTGCCTTTTTAAAGTAAGTGCACGTACATATCACATACATGGTTCAGTGCGATCTGAAATGTTCAATGCAATTTAACACATGATTATTGATCCAAATTATACTAGAATGAAATAAGGAATTTGACAATTAATTCTTAATCTAGAAAGTATTTAGAAAAACGTAAACTTGGGTACTATTTTTTCTACCCCCTCTTCTGCCAAGGATCCACCCCTTTCTTAAAAATGCATATATATATATATATATATATATATATATCCTTCTATCCGTTCTTTTCAACTAAAAGTTTTTTTTTGAAGACTTTTCTGTAAATTTTGGTCATTACAAAAATTTCATTTAGAGCAATCCTTTCGCCCTAAATTTTAAAAAACTACTTACAGAAGTGCCCTAAATTAAATTATTATTCTCTCTTTATTTTGAAAAATATCAGCGCAAAACTTGTAATGAAAAAATATATTCGGATTGAAATTGTATGCCTAAAAAGCTCATCTGAATTTCCCATCCCTCACCTCCTCAAAGAACCCTCAATGATTTTTTTTTAAGAGAAACGTCTGTAAATGGAATGAGCATGTCAAAATCATAGTCCTTGAAATTTATGAAAACACCCTTAAACGCGCCCAAATTAACTTCAATACCTGAAAACTTAGATTTGGGGATTCCTGACATGCTCATTCCATCTACAGAAGTTTTTCTTTAAAAAAAAAAAAAACATATTTTGAGATGGGAGAGGAGGTGTAAGATGGGGCACGCAGATAAACTTTTTAGGTATACAATTTTAATCCGAATATATTTTTTGATATTTTTTATAATAAGGACAGAATAATATACATGATTTAGGGTATTTTTCTAAGTAGTTTTTTAAAATTTGGGGCTAAAGGATTGCTCTAAATGAAATTTTTGTAATAACCAAAATTTAGAGAAAGTCTTCAAGAAAAACTTTCAGTTGAAAAATTTTTTTTGCATAACCGATAGAAGGAGAGATAAATGAATTTTTAAGAAAGGAGGATAGATCCTCGAGAGTGGAGGTGGCAGAAAAAATGGCACTCGGGCTTATATTTTTCTAAATACCTTCTAGATTAAGAATCAATTGTCAAATTGTTTTTTACATTCTGAGCGAACGAATATGATAATTCGATTGCATTATTGTTCCAACCGATCAATTTTCGATATGTTATTTCAACATCTGAAGAGGTATCGAAAGGGTTCACAATTTCGTGAAAAAAAAATGAAGTGACGTATTGATTCTTCGTAATCTTAGAACGCTAAGTTTGAATATTGGCTTATTTTTGGCCTATTTTTCTAACCCCACACCAGCTCTTCCCTCTCTTCCCCTGCTCCCCAACCCAATAAAAATGCAAAAACATGGAAAAATACGAATTGATTTTTAATAATTCGAAAACACTGAGTTTGAATACAGGCTTATTTTTTGACCCAACCCCTGTTACCCCACACCAGCCCCCTCGATGTTGACAAAAGTGAAGAAACTGGTAAAACATGAATTGATAAATTGCTTTTTACTAATTTGGGGTCGTCGAGTTCAAATATCTGCTTACTTTTTGAATAAATCCCCTGAGTATCCCCCCCTTATCCACATGTGCGAAAATGAAAAAAAAATGAGAAAAAATTCTAATAGAAAATGGCACACATTGATTCATAGTCCTACTAACTGGACATTGCTGAAATTGAACTCAACTCACTTTCTGATTGCAACTACAACATGCTCCCACGGACTTCCATATTACAGCAAGACGGAAAATCCCCCCCCCCCTTTGAAATTGGTACTTGAAAAAATTTACTTCATGTATCTGGTGCCTAAATCTGCTACATCATTATAGAGTGCTTTTAACCGGATTTCCTCGTAGAGAAAAGAAGGTTTATACGGTCACTTCTAGGAGGATATGAGGGATATGGCGTGTCTTTTGCTCGCCATTTTTCGAAGTCTAGAAAGCACGTAGAAGGACGAATGACCGCTCAAAAGACGCATCTTGAAATTGAGATCAGTGTGACAGGACCGATTTTTTTTAAATATAAAATAATAAGCGATAGTTAATTTAAAAAGGTGTATTTTCGTTAGCGCACGTTGGTGGTTTTTGATCAATACTTCGCATGGTACTCAATATTTTAAAAAAATCAAGCCAGTCACACTGATTTGCATTTCAAGACGTATCTTCTGAGCGATCATTCGTCGTTCTACGTGCTTCGTAGACTTCTAAAAATGTAGAACAAGAATGATTTTCAGTGGTAAATGGCGTTTTTTTAATGAACAGTTGGTTTATTGTTATCATTTCGTATTGAATAAGTGAAAAAAAAACTGCACATGAGAAAGCAACCTTGGATTTTAAAATCATTTGATAAACGAAAATAAACACCACGGAGCTTTTGTTTCTGTTTAGACAGGTTTATAATGATTTTTGAGGAAATAAAATTAATACTGTAGGGGGTATATATTTTTTTTTTCATGCAAGAAAACGCGACGAGCAAATTAAATGAATGATTTCAATTTAAAATTAATTATTTAAGAGACGGAAACGGAGAAAGATTTTCATAAACTAATTTATTTCTACACTTTTTTACTCGATTTTAAAGCACGACGACGACGACGACGACGACAACGACGATGATAATATAACGATGACGTAATTACATAAAACGTAAATTTTTTGCTTCTCGTTCACTTTTTTTCAGTAGGTAAGCACCGAGCATCGGAGACGCTTAAAATAAAAGTTTATTAGTTTTGTAGCATTTTTAACGTATTTACAGATAATCGTCAAGCAAAGTGAGTCTGTTTTACGTGAAATTTAAGTATGTATTAAGACGTCGAAGTGAAACAGCGCCAATAGGTGGAAGTAAATTATCGAGTATACTTAATACGTACGTACGATCACGATGGAAGCGTTCTTCCAAATGCAATAACTATGTTTCGTTTTTTTTCTTTTCCCAATATACATTGTGAGAGTATAATACACGCTAAATATTTTTCCAAAGTAATGACTTTATTATTTGATTGAAAATGTTACTCGACGCTGATTTGTTTGAATAGCGTAAAAGAAAAATGAACGAAAGAGGTTTTTTGGCGGCGTGGCGTAGCATCGCGTAATTCGATAATAACAAGCAAGCGAATCCGGATCATTGTGGCATTGCTAATGCAGCACCGTCATAATAAGAAATCTTTCCTTAGTAATTTTCCAGTGTAGAATATTTTCGCTCGTTTTTCTTTTTAATAGGGCTGATGTTTTCGAATATACGATGGTGTTGTGTTTGGCAGTCACACTATCTCAGTTGTAGGGGAACTACTTGCACCATGTTTCCGGGTATAGGGTGCGAAAATGGATGGATCACAATATACGCGAACCAACGGTGAAGATTTTTTTCTCCGTTCAAAAGAAATGAAAGATTTTTGAAATTATTTTTGAATTTAAAAAGGCATTTTGATCAAAGGTCGCGTGTCGCGCGTAACTCGTTCGGTTTACGAGCCAATTAGATAGCAGTATATGGTAAAAGAAAAAATATACGTAGGTACTTCGTAAGATGAGAAATATAGTTAGCATGGTAACGTACGGATACGAATAAGCGCCTACCTATTTACTGTACGTGTAGGTAGCTAGGTACGTAGATAAACGAAACATGACGGTAGCTCAGGTTCGTTTGATTAAAAAAAAAAAAAAAAAAAAAAAAAAAAAAAAACTGATGATAAATTACGAAGAAAAAGCTGGCGGTTGTTTCGCAATTTCACGCACGCGAAGTAACAACATAAAATTTTGTTAGCTGATGTCATTCGAAGATGAAAACAGGTAGATAGTAGGATTAGAGGTACGAACATGTTGGCGCTGTGTTATTTGAAGAATTCAGCAATTTATGAAACACCATTTGGGAAGATTTAGTGATTCAATTTACACCCATTTCTCCCAAGATCGAGCTTCAGTTTGAAGTCAACTACAGAGCGAGTGCGTTGTCTACCTGTGTCCACACAGATTGCCTATACAATGTACATTTATATGCGCGAGCGATTGTGGAATACGTATTCTTTATTACATATTTAAACGAAGTAAGCTGATGTGGTTATAATTAAAAAATATTGAAAATTTATAGAAGGCCGGTAAAATGAACAAATCGACGGAAAAAAAAAATTATACGAGATATAAATGTGTCTAACGGATTTCGAAGAAAGAAAATCAATACCTTTTCATTACTTTTGCACCACCTCTAAAAAATTTTTCACACCGTCATTCGAAAATATAAATACTCACCTGACCACCAACCCTTTCCTACTACAAAAGACTTCACACATCAACCTCGTTAAGAAATTTTATCTCAATTTGTTTTGAGTACATACGTTCTCCTTGTAATTCTGTTCAAGTTTGATAAAACGTTTTCTTTTTTTGCGGCGAACCAATTAGGCAATTCTATTAACACGCATACCATCGGTCGAGTGGAATAATCATTAGGCTCTGTACAAAATTTTGCTGTTTTTTTTTTTTTTAGAAATCCGCGAGCATTGTAGGCATAATAGCTGCAAAATGATCTTAAAATTATGTAGTAAATATTTTAGCTTTCCAACTTAATTGTTTCAACTTGCAAAACTCACCAAAGTTTAAAAATTTTCTAAAAATCTGAAAAAAAAATTTTTGGCAAATTTTTTTTAAAACTGGAATCATTACGCATATTTACAACTAAGATCATCAATGTTGGCAAATTTTTACCATTCATATTTTTTTCATATTTTTGAAAAATGCACTATTTATATTTTTTCTATGATTTCCTAAAAAACTACGCAAAATTTTTTTTCGTGAGATACATCGTTCGGAAATGGACGTAGAGTATCACTTTAAGATGGTTAAATGCAATATTTAAATTTTTCCTCCCATAATCGATTTTACCGGAGCATTTAAAAATGACCATTTTTTTTACGTCTTTTAAAGTAAACAGCCTTTCCTCATAAGGGTCAGAAACGATCCCCGAACAAAAATCGATCAAAATTAAGCCAAAATGTTACTTATGGTTTAAAAACGACCCAAAATAATTTTTGACCCTCTACACCTACCCCTTTCGGAATTATTGCACGCCAAATGTCGAAATTTCAACACGCAATATCTCTTGAAGGTAGGGTAAAAAATTTTGAAATTTTCACAGATTATACATTTCATCGAGTGCTATGAATGAGAATTTTTGAAAAATTTTCGGTTCTCATTTTCCCAATTCTTTTTATATTAAAATTATCAAAAAAAAAATTTCATTTTGGATGCGACTCGTGGCTGAAAATTTTTTTATCATCTTTGTTAGGTAGTCATCTATCACATATATTTTTTTGGGGTTCCGAAATTGAGTGCAACATTTCCAAATAAAAAAACTAGAAAAAATGTGAACCGAAAATTAAAAAAAAATTCTCATTCAAGGGAGATTTATAATCTGTGAAAATTTCAAAATTTTTTACCCCTCCCTTCCAGAGATATCGCGTGTTGAAATTTCGACATTTGGCGAGCGATAATTCCGAAAGGGGTGGGTGTAGGGGGTCAAAGATTTTTTGAGACGTTTTCAGACTATAAGTAAGATTTTGGCTTAATTTTGATCAATTTTTGGTCGGGGCCTTTTTTGACCCTTATTAGGAGAGGCTCTTTTATTAGAAATTGAAAAAAAACTTTTCTGAAAAAATTACTCATCAAAAGGAAGATATTTTTTCTACTTCGGACCCTAAAAAGCAATTTTTCATGTTTCATTGGTCTTTTGGACCATTTTTAGTTATACCGTATTTTTGTATGCTGGGGTATACTTGATCCCTAAAGAGAGCAACTAAAAAGGGTCAAGCGATAAAATCCTACCTTTAATTGGCTAAAGTAAGTGTAATGATAAAAATTTGCAGGCAATGATTATTTCGAGGTTAAATATGCGTAATAATTCCATTTACGAAAAAAAATAAAACAATTTTTTGGGATTTATTGAAAATTGTTGAACATTGAGTTGGTTTTGCAAGCTAAAAAACATTGAGCTGGAATACTAAAATTATTACCGCATAATTTTGGGGTCATTTTGCAAACACTATATTTCTAAAATTAGCAAAATTTCAGATCATCTTACTGATCATCAATCATGATGGGTGAAATTTTTTGCCTGATTTTTCAAGTAGCATTATCCATGAAAACTAGGCTATTACAGTCTATCGACCTACGATAAATGAGCAAGAAATATCAACAAAATCCCGTCTGGGGTTGTAGAAAGCCATTAAGATCATTTTTGGCCGTATCAGATATATATATTTTTTTTTTCAAGAGTAAGCCAATCGATAGAAATTTAAAAATAACCTCCTGGGTTAGTTAGGAAGGTAGAATTCAAGGTTGTTCGCCTTTTTGAGCTTGAAAAAATGTTATCCCTTCTCTATCTCTCCTCCAAAGTAAGTTGGGAAGTTGAAATTTGTTATGTACACTTGGTAGGGGCTATAAATGTGCCTTTTGACGGGTTTAACTTTTCAGCTCTTGTGCGCCTCCTTACTGCTTAAAAATGTTCTTTTTTGGTTGGTTTTTCCTAATTTTTGAGTTTGTTCCACGCATAACTCCCTTCCAAATTTAGCTAGTGAGTTGAAATTTGGTTTGTGCTAGGAGTGCCTTTTTGTGGGTTTCAACTTTTCTGCCTCAATGCATCGCTTTACACCCCCGAAAATGTAGTTTTTTCACTTTCGGGTTCAAAATACGAGTATAAGCTAATTACAAAAAAGGGTACTCCGGTGTTTTAAGATACTTTGTATTGAACACTCTGCGATCTATTTTCTATATATCCTTGCGTGATATGCTACAGTCTATGTGAAATTTATACCAGAATTTTCGATTGATTAATCGAAGGCTGATAATAAAAGCTCTCTACATGCACAATCTTCCTTATATAAAAAAAAGCCCAGCTATAAATTGTATTTTTATGGAGTTCTGACACGAACGTACCGAATGTTCTCCTGAAGTTGACAGTAATAATTTTACTGTAGTATTGTCCTCGCAATGAGAGCACATTTCATAAAAGTACATAATACACTCGGTCTCATACGTTTGCCATACTTATACAAGATCCGATTTCGTACTCTTTTTCTCTCTTCCAAATCAGCGGAAATTGTCATTTGATATTGTGAAAATGAATAGGCTCGATACTAATTGCGTAATTACCAGAATCTCACGTCATATAAATATTTCTTCATATTCTAAAATAGTTTAAAGATTTCATTCTCATTAATGTATCTTCTCACAGGAGAGTACTTTTAACTAAGTGTAAGATTCCAGAATTACATTGTATTACTGTACTTTGACTTGAATAACTTGCAAAAGATTTAAAGGAAGCAGTGTACGACTTCAATTGAAATTTCCACTCAATTCGAATTTGAAGAATATGAAACTTATACATCAAGAAATGTAACTGAAAATCTGTATAGTATGATTAAAAATTCATAATTTGAATTCAGAGCCAGAGATAATGGAGTATTACATAAGCCCATACTTTTCCAATTTTAAACCATTTTTTTTTTGATGAAAGATTCATGAATTTGCTTACGAAATTGTCAAGAATTTTTCACCTCAAATTTGACATTTTAACTAAGCACTATCATTTTAAAAGTCCTCTAGTTCAAATTTTTAATCAAATTTTAAGAGTAAATATTTTACGAATGCTCATAATTGAAAAATGTTTTTCATTTGTTACATTTAAAACTCTTGAAAATTTTTTTTTACGTTCCTTCAATCATACAATAAGTCTTGGACAATTTGGTAAACACGTAAAGTGAATTGCCTATGTTTATTAGCTTGATTTTCTATGCCATATTGTGTTAATGAAAACCAGGTTGTCGCGGTCTATCGACCTAAGGCGGAATAGGAAGAATATCGACAAAATCTATTTCGAGGTTTTAGAAGACGTTTACGACCATTTTTCACCATATCAGATATTTATTTTCATTTCTTATTTTTTCTTCCTGAAATTAAACATCAATTGCTCAGCTCGATACCGACCTAAATCGATCAAATTTGTCAAATAGGCCAAAACTAGCGTCGCATTTGATACTTTGGAGTGGAGTTGACCTCAGGTCAAAATTCACTTGTGCCCAAATTTGGGTGAGGGTGTGCTGAGGGGCTGAAATCGCAAAAATTGTACTTTTTTAAACCAATCGATCGGTAATCCAAGGTTTTACAACATATGCAAAAATTAGCTTCACAGAATAATTAGGAGGGGAAATGTAAGGGGTTTTTCACATTTTTGACTTTAAAAAAGGGCTATTCCTCTCCTATATTCTCTCTGAATAGAGCAAATTCGGTATGTAAACTTAGTAGTGACCATAGATGCGCTTTTCGAAGGTTTTTAACTTTTCAGAACTATGTTTCCCCTTAAGGGCTCCGAAATGTGGTTTTTTGGGAAGGTTTTCCAATGTTTTGAGTTTGTTCCTGGCGTAATCCCCCTTCAGATTGTGATAGGAAGTTGAAATTTGATTTAGTGTAGGTTATAGATGTATCTTTTCGGCGTTTCAACTTATAAGCCTCGTTGAACTCTCACTGTTCGAGAAAAAAACATATCAGAACGATCCCTTTTTTTATTCCATGAGTACACAGTTTGTTTATCTTCTTAATTCATGAAAATCAGGCTAAAAAAATCACCGTACAGCGATGTTTCTTTTTTCGTTCAGAAAATGGTAACATCTGCAGTGCTCAATGATGGCCAAATTTGCTTAAATGTAAGTAGTAAAAACTGTACTGCACGTACGCCCTCCTCTTATTTCAGAAAACATTGATTTAGTGTAGCCAAAGCCAAAAATAATAATTTATGAAACACTTGAAAAATTACAAAAATTTTGATGGAAACTCAATGTACTATAATAGTATTAGTATAATATTTGATGAAGATATTTTCAAGAGACGGATTTTCCGCTTTACCCGGCAGCCCTGAGCGGCTTTTCACTTATTGTTAATGGCTCATGGTAAGAGCGTTTAGTGTAATGAGCAGAAATTGAAATGCGCCCTCGGAAAAGTATAAAATGGGGAAATTTATTACCTGCACTCTTTTGCTCACCTCTTTGTGGATTATTTGTAAACGAGTAAACTCCGCGGGTATTATAATAGCTCATATTGTCGTCGTTGCTATCGTGGCACGAGCAAATATAATTAATAAAAGGTTTATTTTTCAAGCAGGTACGTAAAATGAAAATTACGCCTATTTTCGGTTGCATATTTTACATGTTCCGCAAATTTTGAATGCATGAAAGGGAATCACTGTCTTTCATTTTTGACAATGATGATAGCGACAACGACGACGACGGCGACGATAACTACAACAATAACATCGTTTTACGACGTTTTATTTTTTAACTTACAATCTACATTCTTCACTTCTTAATTGAAATACTTACTTACAATGTACATTATAACTACCTATTAGCATTTTCAATATCTTCATGGATAAAGCTTGCAATTTTAGCTTTATCCATGAAAATATAATCTTATCTTTATGAGGGGAGGGGGCAGATGATATTTTTCTTCGTACTCTTTCATACATTTTCTTCCAATCTCGCGTCAATGCATCGAAAAAATAAAGCAAAAGAAGCATCCTAATTTTCATAGATGGCCAATAATTATTTTTCATAAGTTGAATCAAATATACCAGGGATGGTTACCTATGAACACTAATTCAATATTAAAATCAAAAGATGTTCAAAAGCGCATTATGGAAAAATCCTCAACAGCAGACTGCCATCATTAGATTACATTAGTAAACCGTTAACACTGTGACGTCATCATTGGACAGACATCAGTGGACAGATTTTCATGGCCTGGAATGCCATCGCTAGACTTATTTTATGAAGGATTGATTTTATGATTTTAAATGATTGGAATGACATCAGTGGACATATTTTTATTGCCTGAAAAGACATTTGTGAACTTATTTTATGAAAGACTGATTTTACGATTTTAAGTTGAAATGTCGAGGATAATTAGAGATGTTTGAAGTTGCCTCGTTGAAACGGTGAGCCTTGACCTTAAATGGATTTTATGATTTTGAGTTGAAATGTTGCCATCCGTTGACTCGTCAACAGTTGACCTTGACTCTGGATGGATTTCATGATTTCAAGTTGAAAGATTAAGGAAAATTAAAGAAAGTTGAATACGATAGGTCAATATGGTTTCGAAAAAAGAAATGATAGATGCTGGAAACTGTTGAGATTTTTCAAAGAACTCAATCTAAATATCGTCAATACGCAATTCAAGAAACGAAGAGGCAAACGATGGACTTGGATCTCACCAAATCAATGATTTATTCTCTCTACACCTGATTTTCACACAAAATCAAAATTTGTCTTTCCTCTCCATCAACTGACGCCTAATATATCAGATTTATTTCATACCATAACTGAAACTGCCCCCGCCATGGCTCGATTTTGCCCCCAAAATAGACTATTCACTAACTGAATTCATCAGATCCAATACTGACTCCACCATAGTCACTTCCCGTTTTAATGAACTCCTAAACAAATACGCAAATCACAAATTCCTCTTCACTGATGGGTCTAAAAACTCAGATCTGACAGGCTGTGCCTTTGT
>FIZR01008870.1:0-14419 GCA_900060175.1 Ferrisia virgata
CTAGTTCAGTCAAACGGAGCGTTAGTGTCAGTCCTGAAATTCCTACATTGTGGACATTTGTGGTTGACATTCGAGGCTTCGAGCTTCGACTATTTACCTCTATTTACCTTCCCTATCATTCGTGTTATCATTCTTTCATGTTTCGTTTTTTTTTCCACAAAATTGCTTCTTCTGGCCTTCATTCTTCCTTATCTAGAGATCGTGAAATTGAAGAATATTGATGGAAATAATGAATAATCTTTACAAAATTCGAAAAAAAATTTCAAGATCTATAATCGTGCTTATTAATCGAGCCGAACGTAGTGAATACAATGATAATATTAAAGTGACTCATTCAAACGTGGCAGAAACTACTCGTTGATGCTTTTCATAAACTAACTATGAAGAAAAGAGTTAGTAAGCTTACTGATGTGTATCTAAATATTTAGTTGAAACATCATCTTATTCGAAATCGTTCTTTCGTGAACATGAGAACTCCGCCTAAAAGTTTAACACAAAAATTTTTATTCAAATGGGTGTATCTTGATCAATTCTCTATTTTATTTCGTGAAAAAGAAGGATAGAGACAAAATTTTAACTTTTAACGTAGTTGTTTAAAATGAACATCGGAAACGTAGAGGGAAAAGTATTGACAGTTGTACGTATGAAAGTGGTCCGATTGGACCGTTTTCTTATCATTTATGTTGAGAATCGTGAGCTCAGTGTACGTAGTATGCAAGAGGACATTTTGAACATCAAGCGGTAGAAAAATCACTCAAAAAGAAAAAATGAAAAAAAGTGGAAAATTTTTCAAGAAAATTTGATTTGATTGATGGTTTTTAGGGGTAAACTAATAACTAAAATTGATTAAAATGTTTATTTATTGCTCAAAGCAAATGAAAAAATGAAAAAAAATCTTCAAAAACACGATCAAATTATTCAAAAAACGTAAATTTGGACAAAATAATTGTTCAAAAAGACATGCGTTTAAGAAAAATGTAAAAATATGAAAAAATATCTAACAAATGGATAAAGTAATGAAGAAATCATTTGAAATGTCATTTTAATAAGTGGAAAAATGGGAAAAACTGAAAAAAAAAATTCAAAAAACTCAAATAATTCGTTTTAAGGTGCGATGAAATGAAATAACTAGTCAATATGCCATTTCAAATCGTAAAAACAGTAAAAATGAAAAAAATTTCGAAAAAACAGTTTAAAAAAATAGAAAAAAAAACGTTTAAAACGACGTTTTACTGATTTCTATGGAATATTATAATTTAGTCAAGTTCAAAAAAAGTATTGTGAATATCAACAAAAGGCACACTTAGAATCTATACTAAATCTAATTATAAAATTTCAATTTCCCAGCTCAATTTAGAAAAGAGCTATGGCAAGGAAGAAACTCAGAAAATAAGAAAAACAAATCAAAAAACATTTTTGAGACTGTAAGGGAGTGCAGGGTCTAAAACGCTGAAACTTCCAAATTGTATATTTATGGCTTCGCACTAAATCTACGTATAAAATTTCAACTTCCCAGCTCAGTTTTAAAGGTAGATAGAGGTGGAACGGCTCCTTTTCAAAGTCAAAAAAGAAAAATCCCCTCATATCTGTCCTCCTAATTAACCTAAGAGGCTGATTTTTGGATATGTTATACAGTTTTGAATTATCTACCAATTGGCTTGAAAAGTAACAATTTTCACGTTTTTGGCCCTTCAGCACTCCCTCCCTCAAATTTGGGCAAAACTGAATTTTGACTCATGGTTGTCTCCATTCATATACATCTAATTCGTCGTCAAACTGAGCCAATTGTCCGAATTTTGGCGATTTTTGTCCATATCGAGCAGAGCAAATGATTTTAGTCTTCGGAAAAGAAAAATAATGAAAATAAATATCTGACTTGGCCAAAAATAAACTTATTTCGTTGATTACCCCCCCCCCCTCCGCTTATCAACCATAGGTCGACAGGCCGTAATAGCCTGGCCTGGCTTTTATTAACAATATAGGGAGTGCAATGGGGCTCAAAAGTCGAAGCCCCCAAAAAGCACATCTAGGACCCCTACTAAATCCACATACCATATTTTAGCTTCCTTGCTCAATTTAAAGGGGAGATAGAGGAAGAACAGTTTTTTTTTCAAGGTCAAAAAGAGGGAAAACGTTTATATCTCCCCTCCTAATTAACCTAGAAGACTGATTTTTGGATATGTTACACAACTTTGGATTATTTATCGTTTGATTTAAAAAAGAATAATGATCGCCATTTTTGCCCCACAGCATCCCCTCCACCAAATTTGAGCACAACTGAATTTTGAATCTAGGTTATCCCCACTCCAGAATATTAAATTGTCCCTCAATGAAAGCGTATTCTCCAAATTTGATCGATTTTTATCAGTATCGAGCTAGCAAATCATTTTTTAGTTTAGTAGAAAAAAAAATAAACTGAAATATCTGAAATGGCAAAAAAAAGGTCTTAATGGTCTTCTAAGAAACCAAAACAGACTTTGTTGATGTCCCCCCCCCTCATCTGCCATAAATTTTAATAGTCTGGTTTTTATTGACAATATGACATTTATAAACCTTACAGTTTTATGTAAATAATGAAATGTATTATGTTAACTCGAGTTTAAAATATAAAAAACAAAAATTGTAAATGTTTTGAAATATCAGTATTTCATAGCTATGCAAAAAAAAAAAAAAATTGAAAACAGACAAGAAGATTTTAACTCCTTGTCCAGGGGCATTAATTTGATCATTTAAAAAAATTTCTTCGTCTTTTCGGTCAAATTTCTAAAACAACAAATCTATCTGATCACGAGGATGGATGGTACCAAACGAAAGACGACCCAATTAAAACAGATTCATCTATTTTGATTACCTCATCTGCGATTTTCATGTTGAGTTTGTCCTCAGAAATTGATTAATCATTCGTTCTCATCCCCTACCCTACTTCAAACAATTATAAATTCTCACCATGTGGACTCGTATTACCTGTACCACTTTTGTCCGCCCATTTGTTACACTTATTTTGCAACTTATGTACCTGCATTTGTTATACTTTATTTGCTAATTATTAGGAAGCTGATGCTCATAAAATTATGCGACCTTGCCATTTAATTACCTGCACGAATTCTCCTTTTGAAAAATGAATAAATAGCAAATTTCTAGAAAAAAAAAGTATTGATGTATTCCATGAAATCTTGCGTTACGCTTGTTTATTCGCATTGTTAATTAGTACTTACTGGTGTGTTTCAATATGCTAAAAGGATCTTACATCGTTGGTGGGTATTTTTCAAGATTTTTTTACCGCATGCAACGCGACTCATCTTCTTTGAGCAAGGATTATAATTACTTAAATTTTTTTTCACGATACAGCTCTTATATTGATGATGATTTTCGTTTCTACTACTGCTCAACCCAATGATGTTTGCATTACACACTGTATAAATGTGTATAAACTAACGTTACCTGGATCCTCTTGGTGTGGCAGTGATGGATACTCATATCCTTCCTACGACTGGTATTTATGTTCCATACAATGTGATAAAGGTATGATGATAACATGTTTCTGACATTAATTAATAATTTTTCTTCATGTTGTAAAAAAAGTTTAAGATTCTCTGCTAATTATTGCTTTTTTCTTTTGATTGAATTTTCAGCCATTAAAATAACCAAAGCTGGACACTGTTAATCTGTTGATCTTATTGAAGATGAAATTTTAGAGGTATTTATGTTTTCTTCGTGCGTCATCATGCATCTCAGTTGAAGAAAAATTTAAGCACTTGATAAAATCATCTTTATAATGTATCTAACTAAAATATAGCTATTAATTTCGAAAAAATTGTTTGAAAATGATACGCACGGAAGAGAGAATGAGAAGGCTGCAGCCAGTTTCTAAACTGGGAAAATCTCTGTTTCGATAATACTACAAGTAAGAATTGATTCTATCACCCCCCCCCCTCCTTGCACTTACTCCGAAAAAAATGAAATGTTTTTTAGATCAAGCTGTGAATTTTCACGATAATACGGACTGGAGAAGAAATTAGGTGGGTAATTTTTTCCATTCTGCGCACATTACGAACCCCTAACAAATTAACCTCTATCCGAATAATGTACGTATGAGTGGTTTTTATACGAAGTAGGTATTATTTTTCTTTTTAAAACTTTGTTTTAAATTTGTTATTTAAATGTTGATTTATGAATGCGGCAACTTTTTAACCGTTGTAAGCGCATTTAACGCGTTTTACTACCAGACCGAATTTATCGCTCGTAGATGGATACAAATGTTTCGCGTATTACATTGCTACACAAAAAGGTTAACGTTATGCGAGTGTAATTATTACGAAATTTACCTAACAGTGTTAAGAATAAATCATCAACCATGTAGAGTACATGATCCAGGCAGAGGAGGAAAAAATAATAACATTTTTAATTGCAGGGTATAAAATAAATTCTTGAAAAGTCGATTCGTAAGCAACATTAATATACAAAATTGTAAATAAAAAGAGGATACTGTATTCGAAAATGAAATAAAAAAAAGTTAACAACGAGACTTGAATTATTAATAACAGAAGCAAAAAATTACAGTGATTTTCATTTATTGCTCATCGTTCACTGATGATTGAGATTGAGGTGGTAATTCAGTCTTAATTTTTTTTCGGATTTCGTCATTCAAGCCTTCTCTGTTACGAGCAATTTCAATGGCATAAAACTGAATTCTAGGAGCCAACGTAGTATTATCTGGACTATAATCTTGATCACATTTTAGACGTAGTAAGGTGGCAAAATTGTAATTTTCTACTCTGGTTTTGTATTGCTCGCAAAATTCTCTCCAAAGCTGAAAATAATACATGATATAATGAAATACAGTCACACGCTAGCGATTCATTCAAGTATATTCGCTCAGGTTACTGACTTCTTTTTGTTGGGGACTTTTTAACAAATCTTCATCGATTGTATCCAACTTGAAATCTGGGAACTGTTCTTTGAAATGTTTGTATATTTCTTCGTCGATAGGAGTGAGCCTGAGGAGTTTCGCGTCGACCGATAAAAGTAACTGGAAGACAACCATACATATTAGTTTATTTTAACAATACCATTCGGCTCGGTCTTTACGAATAATTATATGGGTACACCATTATTGGACTCGTACAGTTGTACAGAATACTCGTGTAGTAAACTTACATCGTAGTGAATTTCTGCATGTTCATAAGCACTACGAGCCCATAGATATTCCACTTGCTCCTGTAAAAGTTGAAATTCGAAATATAAGTAAAAAATCTCGGCACGCATGTAATTTGTACTTAGAAAACAATAAACAAAAACTATAACTAATACGTACGCTGTTACCGTACGATTCAGCGGGTTGGGAAAGTGCGTCAAAACCAGCGAAGACTTCGTTGGCATTCTGAAAACAATCAAGTACGTATTGAAAATGGGTTAAAAATTACAAATTGCATTGCAAAAACTTAAGGTATAGCGAAGGTATGCATTCAATGAGATGATGAAACTTACCAAGTTTCTAGAGTAAACCACCATTTTTGTAACCAACCGGATGAATTTGTGAATAGCAGGAACCGCAAAAATTCAAAATTACAATGAAAGTTCACAAAGAATTGAATAAATTTCGTGTATTTCTAACAATTTTACAAAAAAAAATTCGATTAGAAGTTATGATAATTTTGAAATTTTGATTAATCGACCGTTGTTTGTTGACTTTGGGCGTGGAGTAAATATGCAACATTTCAAATTTCGAACGATTGTCGTACTGAAACAAGTTCTTTTCATTTTCAAGTTTTCATGAACCGAATAAATCGCAACGGGAATTTTGTTCTTGTAAACATGATTGGAACAGCTCGAACGATTCTTTTCAAGTTTCCTTTATTTTCAACGCTGTCCAGACTGATTTTTATTCACATTGATTATTAATTTAATAATTATTTTAATTACGATCGCTCGATTGATTCATGTTTAAAAATAAATATACGCGAAGCAGGCGTACAGTGTGATAATTACGAGTGATCCATCAACCGTGATGGTTTAATTATGTGGTCTACAAAGACTCGGATAGTAAAACTCGTCGAAAATTTTCGCGTTAATTGAAGTGCGATTACAAGCGAGCAATGAAGACAAACACAACGTTTCGTTTCATTTCGAAGAATTAAAACGCATTACTGGATTGAGACTTTGATCGGTTACCATGTCAGCGTTTCAGATCGACATCAAGAAAGATGATTCTAACACCGAACCATCGGCCGATTTGAACGGCATATTTGTAAACAATGAAAGAGGGTTAGTCCTACGATATTTACATTTAACACTTTACATTATTTCAACTATTTCTGGTTCATAACTTAAGTTATTTGGTTTCAGTTGCGAATGGTACGCACTAGCAGATGATTTAACTAACGAAGTGCACGGATTAGGTATAGATGACTTGCACAGTGTGACAGCGCAGTTACTGTCATCTCAGCCACTGTCCAGCTCTGATGAAACGTCTCTATCAATGGATGATCCTCTTCATTACCCACTAATATCGGTAAACAAATTCTCATTCTCGTACCGTGTCAACCGTTTCGTATCTTGATTATTTTATACATTGTTTCTACAGAGTTTGGATGTGATACAAGAAACCTGCGAGAGTTCTTCGTTAGACGAAGGTGACGGTGATATTGAAACCGAAACTTTGACGGAGACCACTCCCGAGGAAACTGTTACCTCTGAATATGATATAAACTTCGTTCCTAGACATAGTCGCAAACCAACCACTAGCTCGCCCAGTATGAAACGTCTTATGTTATCTACAAAGGCAGCTTCCACTTCTGAAAGTAATAATAGCGATTCTTCTATCCAAAGTTATACTTCCGGCCAAGTAAGTGTGACGTGAAAAGAAGTTATTCGATTGTGCGAAAACTCTGAATTCATTTATAATTTATCGATCAGGGTAAAAGAAAAGGTGGCTGGCCGAAAGGAAGGAAGCGCAAACCTCCAGATATGTCGGATATAAAACCTCCTAAAGCTCCTTCAACCGGTTATGTTTTTTATCTCATCGATAAAAGGAAACACTACAAAAATTTACCATTCCACGAAGTGAGTATTTGCAGTTTATTGAAGTATAAGTTTTATCATTTAAGGGTCTTTGTTTATCGGAAATTTTTCGACACCCTAGGTTACCAAATTATTAGGTAACGAGTGGACCAAGTTGGATAAATCACAAAAGAAATTTTATTTGGACAAGGCTGAAATCGATAAAAAAAGATATCGAGAAGAGCTACGAGTTTATCGCAAATCTGATGCTTATCAGACTTACCTTCGTTGGAAACGAGCCAAAAGTGAGTGATTATAAATGATTATGGAAGACGCGTCTTTTGTTATTAATGGAAGATCTTCGGTTCATTTTTTTTATCTTTTGTGTTTTTGTAGGAAGACAAACTAATGGCACAGAAGAATCCGATTTTGACGCTACCGACGAAATCGAGGTATTTATGTTCTTTAAATAGAATTACTCGTACGACAAACTAATGAAATTATATTTCATACTTGGTATATGACATATTTCAGGAGGAAGACAATGAAGAATTATATTGCAAAGCTTGTGACCAATGGTTCGTAACGCTCCATAATAAAAAGGAACATTTATATGGAAAACAGCATCTTGGGGTAGGTTTATCACTCATGAATTGTGAAGCTTTCTTTGTCAGTGATGAAGTCGATTTCGAATTTTCGTTTCGAGTTTTTGATTAGTTTAAATAGTTTTTTTTAATTGATGCAGAATAAAATTTCATATTTAGAAAGAATATTAATCGCATTTCCGTTATATTTTTTGGTTTAGAAAATATCCAGCAAATGGAAACAATCGTTGAGAGCCACTCCAACCACAAGTAACGATAACAGTAGTTCTTACTCGTTAGATGAGTCTAGTTTGGATGCAGCTCCTCTCTCACCCAAACGAACTACAAATGTTACCTATAACTGCGATATTACCGAACCTTCGTCACCCAGCATGAACGAAAGTATTATCTCAGTTATGAAAAGTTACTCCGGTGAGTGTATAGTTTTTTTTTTTTTTTTTAATGATCTTAAACGTTTTTCAACAAAAATTCGCATTAATGGAAATCTTCTACGAAATACTTTTACAGAACGAGAAAATGAAATAAACTACTTGAAAAATCGTATAGGAATGGCACAGCAAAGATGTAACGAATTAAACAAACAAATTTCCGAACTAAAATTACGTAAGAAACAACTCTCTGGAATGACATCAACGATGAAAGAAGAAGAAAAACGTTATCAGCGTGGATTATCAAAATTCTGGAGTATTGTTTCTTTATTCGTTACCGTCAAAGGAGAAACGGGGACTTCGTAATGTGCGCAGTATTACCTTAAAATTTGATACGAGTTATATTTTTTTTATCTATTACGATTTTCTTTTCGCATTAATTGAGAGTTATTAGTATTTCTTCTTTTTTTTTTCTTTGTTTCGTTTTGTCCAATAATGTATTTAATCGTGTTATTTCCGATGGTTGTAAGAAAAAAACCAAAATGACCGCCTTGTACAATCAATTTAAAAACCACGTAGAATTTTGTACGCATATTGAATGAGTTCTAATCTGTGATATATCTCGAGAAATGTGAGAGGTTTCATTCGTGAATGAAAACTTTCGTTTCGCCGCGTCGTTTATTATTCGTCCCACAGACACTGAATTAATGTGCCTGTAATATTCGTCCATTTTGAGTATTTTGAAATTGAAACTGCAACTTGATTTGATAATCTATAAACGAATCGTTAAACTATTGAAGATAGATTATCGAACATTTGAATCGTATTCAATGGTTGCTATTTCTTTATTTAAAAAAATGTGATTGAAAAATCGATACATTGCGTGTAGTGTAGAATGTTTTTATTCGCATTAGGTGCCCATTTCTTACCGCATAAATCAGCAATTTGTTTCTCATCGTTTTTCCTCCTTTTATTTTCCTTCTCTGATTCCATTACTTTGTGAGTAGATTTTGCATTGTGTAAAGAAACAAAGTAATATTGTTATATATTATTAAGATGCATTTAAAAGAACAACGAAAAATTTTGATTATGTTGTTATTTTTAATTAATATTTTTCTCTAAGTCATTGATAGCGTGTTTTAGAAGCTTTATTATTTAATTATGGGCAGAACCAAGGACCGTTGGAAAGTATTCTTTTTTGTGTGTTTACCTTCTTTCGAAGAAGATTCGTCGACTACACGAGCTACGTATTTAATCGGTGAAATTATGTTTAATAAACTTTTTCGAATATGCGAGTATTTTTTTTTAAATTTTGTGCTACATTTTAATAAATGGTTGTACTGTTTATCTTGTGTATGACTGCATACGGTATATCTCCCCTCGTTACCTACATATCTAATTGGAATATTCTAATCACTATTTCAAAATGGTTGTATGATCGAAAAATATTCCAGTAGTTGTTCATTTTTCGAACATTCGAACCTGTTTTAAGTTCACTGTTTATCCAATAATAGCTCCTTTTTCAATCTTCTCCACAATTTGAAATTAATGCAATTCTTTACCCGTTTGTATGTTTCTAATTGTTCTTTCAAGTTTTTTGTTTTCAGATGAAGATAACAACGTGTACGAGCCATTATCAGGTTACCCTCAATTCTTTCTTCGCGAATGTGTAACACTCCCAGAATTGTTAATCACCCATATTACTTTCTCAACTTATCAACGAGGCTGTGCTGTGTATTTATTATATCCTGCAGAAATCGACGTAAAAAGGACTTTTCAAAACTCAAGTAACTTTTTGTAGATTTCTCTTCAATATTCAAATGAAACTATCCTTAACCACCTGTAAATATAATTTTCAGTTTTTTACCTGCATTTTTCCGAACAATCTCGTATCAGAGACGTATGAAAATTATCGAAAATACCCTCTTGGTACCGAAGCCATCTCTCAACCACCAGCACATTTCTAAAGCACTAGAATCGCCTCTCAGTCGCGGAGTGTGAATGAAGACCAGAGTGGCACTAGAGTCATCTACCAATCGCCGATGATGTCCTTGAAATACCAGAGGCGTCCTTTGAAACACGCTGCAATCATCTGTCAGTCATCGAAAATCTCTTCATTACCAGAAACGTTTCCCAATCACAAGGAACAGTCTTTTTGACCGCATTAAATATTCTTTATTATTGCCCCCCCCCCTCTCCGACGCTACCAAAATCATTACTCTGTTGGGTTGGACAAAGACTAGCTGCGAATTTAACATGTAAATGCGAGTGTGGAGGGAGTGAGTGAATTCTCAAAAATTGTTCGTTATCTAACAAATCGATAAAGAATGGGAACTTGTATTACGTATTCAAAAATCAACCGCCTACTTCAATTTGGATGGAAGATATGGGGTTTTCCCCTTTTCAAGTTTGATCCGCCCATATCCCTGGTATGCACATTTATTAGGGGCCCTAGATGTGCCTTTTAAGGGTTCAAACTTTTTAGCTCCATTCCCAGGAACTTATTAGTAATTTTTTACGCCCACGCTAGTTTAGATGAAGATTTAGCTTCTCAAAAATCAAATTTTTGAAAGAAAAACTTGAAAGTATATGTAAAGGGATTGTCAGAGGAGCTGATTAGACCAGATTGAACTTCAAACTGGGTGGAAGTATTTTGAATTCGGAATTACCTTAAATTTGAGTAGATTACAATTATTATTCCAACAGAATTGCAAATATTTGCAAAAACTTTCTATTGGCAATGAAATGTTATATTGTCACCGGTAAATCCTGAAAATTTGAACGCTTAATACCACTTTATAAAATAGTGGCAGCCTTTATATTAATAAAAATTTGTAAAAATTGGTATTTACTTTATTCAATGTTAGTTGGTCCCCGTGTGAGAACGGGTAGTAGAATTTTCTCATGGTACTCTCTGCCTGTCGTAAAAGGCGACTAAAAGAGAAACGAAGGGAATTCCCATTTAACCCCTGATCTATAGAAACTCCTCTGTTGTACACGGATCAACACTTCAAAGCAATAGTCCAATTTATTTCACAAGAACACTTGTTCAAATGCAGTTATAGACTTATCCGCGCCATGAGGATAAACTGGCTACCATCGAAGGATCTGCGAACCCACAGTGGTCATTTTCGCACAAAACTACTGATGAGTGAGATAAATTTAAACAGCCGCAAGATCTGGGGTTTCTTTAATGGGATAGAGGTACTGAGAACCACCGTTTGCGCTAACCAGGTGAACATTGCGAAGACAACAAACAAGATAGGCATGTGGAACTTCAGTGGCCTAAAGATAGGTGAAAAACTTGTCTCTGTTGAGACTGTGATGAAAAGGCTAGGACTCCTGATTCCTCAGAATTGACGAAACTCATTAGGACACAAGTGTTGAATCCACTTGAAGTAATGGGAATTTTGTCTTTTCATCAGGAAACAGTTGCCACAGAGGCGTGACAGTCTTCGTGGATGGAAGATACAAGAATCTTATCCTAGAGGCAAGAGCCATAAATGATCGAATAACCATATCCATACTATAAGTAATAATCCCAGAAATAAATTACTGATAATTCAGATATCTGTAGATGACCTATGGCTAATATCCACGAAAACACTAAATGTGGAGCAAAAGTGCACTGCGCAATCAGTTTGGTGCGACTTTCACACTAACGTTTCCTTGAAGAGAATGGCTGAAAACAGAGTATTGCGTGGATATAAAGTAAACGCTAAGAGACAAAGTTAAGAAGTTTTGATTTCAAACAATATGGCTTCTATTTATACAAAATTAGTAGCTTTCCTCACTATGGTATTACATATTATGATTCTTCACTATGGTGTTATTTATGGAATAAAAATGCTAGACATTGTACGAGTGTGGTTGATGCATTAAAATGTAGCTTAAATTCTCAGGAGGTGCGGAATAAAGTTTATTCTGTCGCAAAACTTTCGAGCCTTCAAAAAAAGCTTCAAAAATTGAATTTTGAACAAGTATAGATTTTGATTTTAGTGGAAAGCGACGATCCCGACGAAAGCGTTGCTTTTTATGTAAACAAACCAGATCCACCTTAGGTCTTATAATTATTCCTCAGAACAGATTACAGCTTATATTCAAGCATTGTACAAGCATGGTTAATGCATTAAAATGTAGCATATGTTCTTGGGTAGTGCAGAATGGTTTTGATTAGCTTTTAAACATTCAATTTTGGAGCACACCAAGGTTAACAGACTTTGATGGAAACGTTTAAAGCATTTTAATTATCACGCAGTACGATGGCTCTACATTGCCATACGCGCACACATTCAAAACTAAGATTCCAGATAAAAAATTTTAATTTTTCAATGCAAATTGCAAAAATAGCTGCCAATTACCAATATATAGAACCAGTCTTGCAAGAACGGAACGAGAACGAAGAATGCGTTCAAACGCATTTTTCATGAGAACGCCGACGTTCTCAAGAACGGGAACGGTCAACTTGAGATTCTTGAAGAACTAGGAAAGAACAAAGGCGAATGTTTAAAAAGAACAAGAATGGGAACGAGAACGCAAAAATTTTCTCACCTTCTTCGTTCTTCTGTTATTTTTTTGGTAATGTATTTGCAACAGTTTTGCCTGCCTAAAACCAATTTTTATTTTTTTGGGGCTGTGAGAGGGTGCAATAGAGCTAAAAAGTTGGAACTCCCAAAAGACACATCTAGGGCCTCAACTAAATGTACGTACAAAATTTCAACTTCCTAGCTCATTTTGGTGGGGAGATAGAGGAGGAACAACCTTTTTTCAATGTCAAAAAGGCAGAAAATCCTTATCTCCCGCCCTAATTGACTCAGAAGGTTGATTTTTGGATATATCATACAACTTTTGATTCTTTGTCAATTGGCTTGAAAAGAGACAATTTTTGAATTTTCTACACTTCAGCGCCCCCTCCCTAAAATTGGGACATGCCTGAATTTTGACGCAAGTTCATCCCCACTCATGTGTATTTAATCTGCAACCAAACTGTGCCGATCGACTGAATTGGAGCGATTTAGGTAGATAATGAACGGAGTAAATGATTTTAATGTTCAAAAAAATAAATAAATATCTGACATCGTTAAAAAAAAAAAGTCTAAATGATATTTTAGTACCCTAAAACTGATTTTGTTGATATCCCTGGTCAATGGGCTGTAATAGTCCAGTTTTAATTGGCAATATGACGTAGAAAATCAGGCTAAAAAAGAGTGGGAATGGGAACAGGAACGAGAATGAGAACGTCAAAGAAAGAACAAAGAACAGAGAACGAACAGGAACGCTCATTGAACGAAGTGAAGTTATGAACGCTCTTGAAAAGAACGAAGTTGGAACTCTTCAGAACGAGAACACGTTCTTTAAGAATTGAAGATGTGTTCTTGCGACACTACATAGAACCCTACCATTATCATAGTATAAAATATTGCAGCAATCAAAAACAAAATGAAGCAAACTCAAAAATTTGAAATGATATCAACGATTTTAATTTTGATAAATTTCAATAGAAGGTAGATATGAGCATGTTCCGCAGAGCGTTTAATTTTGATCATTTCAGAATTTCTGACCAATAGATGAAGAATGATGATATTGTGGAATAAACATAAAACATATTAAAGCAGATTTTTCAGATCAGTTAAATCGTACTAAAACCACGAGGAATGTTTTGACAACAGTAGGTAGGTAATTGATAATAGTAGTGACAGGTGACACAGGTAACAAGGGTTAGGACTTTAAATTTCAATTAGAAAAGATCAAAAGAATGGGGAAAATTGCCAACTGTGACATACCATCAATGATCAAATTATAATTTTTATTTTTTATTTTTGAAAGAGAATAAGAGAAAATGGACAGTAAAAATTGCAATGGATAACAGAGGCAAGGTGACAGCCTGACAGGGCCTATAATGCCATGACCCATGAAAATTGAAATCGGCTCGAGTGGAAATAAGATGCTTAGATAAAAGTAAAAAGTGAATGGCCCTCAGCTCAATTTCAAGAATTGAAAATTTAAATAGATAAATGGATCAACGAAATAATGAGATTGTCGGAAATGAAAAAAGTAAATTCAGCATTCAAAATTTCAATTTTCAGATCATGAGTCGCGACAAGTCTATTAAAAAAAAAAAATATCAAAATGGCAATGTTAAGCTAAATTATTAATAATAAAAAAAATGCATTTTGGAATCCAAAAAAAATGATTAAAATCGCAATCTATATCCATTTGCAACTAGTTGACAATTTCTGCGAAAAATTTTGCGACTAGGCCGTTTTGTCAGGATAAAAACCACTCCAACCATTCTAAGCGTCGCACAGTGGTCCTGGAGATCGTCAAAACCGCTTGTAATACCCTAAAATTCAAATCAACAAATGAGTGAAATGAACTCGCTACATTGAAGTAGACAGTCTAAGACCTCAAAAACAGGTTTTGTTCGTTCGTTACCCCCACTCATCC
>FIZR01008875.1:0-14239 GCA_900060175.1 Ferrisia virgata
GTTTCATTTTCTTATCAGTAGCCAATCAGAATGGCTGTACAAATTTATTCTACATTTTTACATATTCTACGTTTAAAATTTTACTTATTCTACATTTTTATACAAAATGTAGAATATGATATTCTACGTGTAAAATCCCAACCCTGGTTATGTGTGAGTTTGGTGTGTCATATGCGAAGTCTGATGATAATTATTTCTTCTAAATGATTGCGTTTCCAGGGTTTTATAGTTTTTTTGTGTTTTTTGAGACCACAAATTTTGCCATTTTTCCGAGTTCGATGTTGTCTATTAAATGGGGAAGGAACCATGGCAGATTTAGCTTGTTGGTCAATTTCTTCATTTCCATTTATACCTATATGGCTAGGTATAAGCATGAAAGAGGCTTTAATGTTTAATGTTTCCAGGATGTAAATCATTGAATGTAGGAGTTTGCAGTTTTCGACTAAAGAAAATATTGAATGCTTGTTTACATTACTGAAATCAGATCTTTTGATGCTTGCTTATTTAGGCTGAAAATTACTGTTATTTGTTTACTGCAGTTATGTTCGATTTTTCTTTTCTGATGCTAACGATCAGTTCAACGGTCCATGTTAAATGAATCGTGATTATAATATTATGTAACTATTTTGTTTTTTTTGTCAGCAAAAACAGTTTTTGAAGTCTTTTCGTACTGTGCTTGCATACACATACTGAAACCTTTATAAAACAAAGAAATTTTCCCTCTGTAAATTCGTATTTTTATTGTTCATGCTTTTATATTCTTCATACCTGATCAAGATTGCAAAACGAGCGAAGAATCACCACAATCATCTCGACATTTTCGACCTTCAAAATTTTAGCTAACGAGTGAAGACATAAAAAAAATAAATGAAATTATGAACCTATTTCAGAGCCAATCTAGCCACCTATAATTAATTTTTAAAGGTTTGCAGCAAATCGCTATAGAATCATTTTGTTGTAATACTATTTTGGTCAATTTCATACCTAAAGAAAAAACCTATTACCATAAAATTACTAAAATGATCCATCTTTATCGAAACCTGTAGCTATACGAAGTAGCAGTACTGAAATTTTTTTACACCTGTTTATTCGTCCACCTTACAATTATTATTATTGCATTCTCGGTCAAAACTACCTCGTGATTTCGGAAATACTTGGTTTCAAATTCAATGTTTCGCGTTAGCAATTACCGCGTCATAATTAACGATCCATCGCCGACAGCGTTACATAATAATTCAAGACACAAGAGTGATAGAGAGAACGTTCAAGTTGCGTTTTCTGGTGCATTACGGTCATATTGTTATCACGGGGCCGGGCCGCGTTGTAGAATTGTTTTACGCATGCGGACGCGTATTACGAGATATGTACAGTTTGTCTCTTATACGGTACCTCTACCTGTCTATCTAGCTGCTGATATCAGTCTACAGCGAACTAGTCAGCGAATAATAATGATAGAAAAAAAAAAAAAAACACTCCATAAAACAGTCCATCTGTGACGGCCAAGGCGCGTAATAACGAATTGGCGCGTACCGTCAAGATTATTATAGGCACCTTGGTTAATTAATTAATTTGAATGCGCTTGCAAAAGTGTGCAGTTGTGTGGGTATTTGGGTGATACGAATGGCTTGCATTGGTGCGTGTGTTTTGAATATACAAACGTAGGTATCTTGCACACGTATAGATTGATGTGTTAACTTTTACCCTTATATATTTGGTATACAAATCTTAAACTATCTATATTTATTGTAGAAAGGGAAAATTGCAAGTAATTTTGGTTTTTTGGACCGATTCCAATGGTCGAGCTTTTCTTTCATCAATCACATCGAGTAGTATATATGTAATATCTATGTAATTAGGGTTGAATTTAACTCGTTCTTGATGTAGAAGTTGGAGTGGTTGACCCAGTTAGCCTTTGATTCGACTGATGCACGCGAACTATTTAATGTACACGTATACAAGGTAAGTTGCGGATTTGAATACATATTTACCTACGGAGACAAGTTTCCCTCCTCGGTGTGTGTAATGTGTATGCGAAGTGCGGAAGCTTTTGCTTCGTGTATACTATACCAGATCCCTCTTTCTTTCTTTCTTCTCTCTCTTACTGTTGGTTTCTCGAGTTACAGTATACAAGCAATTAGAAGTTCAGAAGTCATTATATCATGTACAGAGTTGTTTATTCGGCGAATTGACTTCTTGGCTTTTATACCAGGAACGAGTAGTCTTCTTACCATTGCTGACGCATACATACGTTTCGTAATTTAAATTAATACGCTGTGCTGCTGGAAAACTTTAATGGTAGGATAAAAATCGACGATTTGATTTTATAATAATTAATTTGTATTAGATTGTAAAAAAATAGGTGAATTAATGAATTGCATTTGGAAAAATACTTTCGCATTTTGACTGTGGAGTATAATTTAACACATTGTGAACACGTACTTACGTTGGATTATCTACTTATGAGAAATAATACGATGATGCACTTTTGTATACATGGTGTCCCGAGATTATTTTATCGTGAAACCAATTCGGGAAATTTTGAGATAAAATGAAAATATCGTGAAAATGTTTGTGTATTGTTAATTTAAGATTGGTCAATAGTATTGCAAAAATAATGGACAGTTTACAACTCATTATAGAGGAATTTTTTTTTTGCGTCGAAAATCAGTTTCTATCGGTGCTTAATAAAACATTTTTTTATATGTCCAAAATGTCAACTTTGGTGTTGAAAAATTTCACCAGAATTTTTCACACTCTACCCTATCCTCCCTTTTTGGAATTTTTGTAGTTTATAGATGGTAAAAAATTGATAAATAATAAAAGGGTCTTCAAAATTCAAAACTTTGATTTTATGGTCATCTGAAGGCATTTTATTCTTGTAAATTTTGAGAAAATTTCAATTTAGTTGGTGAAATAAGATGATAGATGCTGACCTATTGAAACAAAATTTGTCGACCAAATGCATAAAGAATCTCAGTGACGAATGAATAGGGGGGGGGGGAGTGCCGGGACTCTAGCTAGAGTTTGATAAACGGGAAATTTTTCGGTTTTCATTTTTGTTTTTACGATTTCAATTCGTTTTTGTTTTTTTTCTTTTTAAAAAAATTGAAACATTTTTTTTCGTTTTTGATTTTTATTTGAAAGTAAAAACATGAATATGCAGTTATTAAGCATAATGATGAAAATTTGAAAAATTTATCAAAAGCAAAATGTTTTTGAATTATTTGTTTTTTCAAATTCAAGTAGATAATAAATAACAAAAATAAACCGAATTTTTTTCGTTTTTTTTTGTTTTTGATTTTTTTTGAAAATGAAAATACGAATGCGTAGCAGTGATGAAAATTCCAAAAATTCATTAAAAGAACTAGAAAATGAGCAAAATATGATTCATTTTTTTCATTCATTATTCCAATTTACAAAGAAAATCATTTAAAAACATATTTTTTCTCATTTTCTAGTTCTTTTGATGAATTTTTTGAATTTTCATCATTAAATTTGATATCTATGTAATCATATTATTATTTTCGAAAAAGAAAATCAAAAACGAAAAAAATTTGGTTTGTTTTTGCTTATTACGATTTTACTAATTAAGTTTTTGGATGTTTTTTTTTTGGTTTTTGGTTTTTGGTTTTCGTTTTTATTCAGTTTTTTAAACCCTGACCATAGCCACGCTCTTAGGCGTAAAGAATTGGAAGTTTTTATATTTACATTAAATTTAATACCCAAATTACTGAATATCCGTCACTTTCTTGATAAAATTTTGAAAGGGTATTCTCGGATAAGAATGAGCAAATTGCCCTTGATCACAGATTTTCAACATTTTTACAAAACATCATCGTGTATTTCTAAACAAAATTTTAGGGCCCAATAAAATTTCCTCCACCTCACTCGCTCGCTTAGAATATTGAAAAATCCTTTTTTTGGGGGAAAAATTCAGTATTCACGCGTATTTGAGAAAAAAATAATGATTTTAATCCATATGCTTGGTAAAATAATGGGTCTATGAACACGAATTTTCCTAAAATTTTGCACTGGGGGCGGGGGGATCGTTATAGAAAACTTTGAATTGCTGCATCATATCTCCCCTTTTAATTGACATAGGAAGCTGATTTTTGGATCTGTAATACAACTTTAGATTGTTTATTGATTAGCTCAAAAAAGAATATTTTTGCGATTTTTGCCCCTCAGCACCCCCTCCCCCAAATTTATTCAGAACTTGATTTTAACCCGAAGTCAACCTCACTCTAAAGTATCAAATCCGTCGACAATTTAAGCATATTTTCCAAATTTCATTGAGCAAATGATTTTTAGCTTGGGCGAGGGGAAAAAAATAAATATCTGAACATTGCCAAAAATGGTAGTAATGGTCTTCTAGGACCCCAAAACGGATTTCGTTGGTTCTTTCCTCGCCCCTCAACCGCAGTATGTCGATAAACCTTAACAGCCTAGTTTTTATTGGCAATATGACATGGCAAATCGAACTAAAAATTAGCCTAAATGTAAAATTTTTTAAAGTTTTTTGGCTTTGATCAGACTTCCAATCCTCCTTACAAGGGAAGTACCCCAAGTGTTACAAGCCTAATGAAAAATTCTTTTTACAGGTGTACAGTGCATTCAAAATTACTCCCACAACCAAAATTTCAGTTTCTAAGCTCCATCTGGGGGGAGGGGGAGTTATTGGGGGGCTATTGAAAAATCAAAAAATAGGACTGCGAAATTAATGAAAAATGAAATAATTCGAGTTCGTACCGCGCTTAGGGGGTAATTTTTTCAGCACATAATAGATTCGACATGGGCCACTTAGTGACAGGGTAGTCGCCCGGATCCGTGTGAAACACCTCGGGTCTTTATTTTTAGCCATCCAAAATGCATTGAGCAAAATGGATAAAGTGAAATAATTCGAGTTCATACTTCATACCGCGCTTAGGGGCTAATTTTTTCACCACTTACTATACTCGACATGGGCCATCTCTAGGTGGTCCATATTAAGTATAGTATGTGGGGAAAAAATTAGTATCTAAGAGCGGTACGAACGCGAGTCATTTCATTTTTCATTAATTTCGCAGTCTTATTTGTTGATTTTTCAATATCCCCCTCCCCCCAGATGGAGCTTAGGGGCTGAAATTTTGGTTGCGGGAGTAATTTTGAATGCACTACACATCTGTAAAACATTTTTTTCATAGGCTTGTAACACTTGCTGTACTTCCCTTGTTAGCTACGCTCTTGTCATGAGTTGTTTATTCAGCATCCCTTGTTAATTAGTGCTGCTGTATCACCTGTTCCATTTTAATATTGAATAAAGATTGAAGTCAGGGTTTTAAAAATTTGAGAAAATAGGATTTCAGTTTTAATGTAACCACTGCAGAAATTTTGAATTTGGTTCATCTGGTGAAACTGTTTTCATTTTGAAAATACTGTGCACAGTTATTTATTTTTTTGTGTGTTTTAAGTATAAATTCAAAAAGCATATTCATGTACAAATAAAAAGTAGGTCCTTTTAATTCTTCTTATTTAGCGTTAAAAAATCAAAATTCATATTTGTTTCATACAAATATAATAACGTAACGTTCCAGTATTAAGCATTTTCTACCTAGTTACGTAGTATTTTAACTATTTTCCCATCACTATGTAATAATTTAGAAAAAAGGTGGTTACTTTAAAATTTCAAAAATCATTGTCGTTTTGAATTCGAAATAGGAATTTTAACATCACGTGAAGTTTTTCGTTGTGACACCCTGTATACTCGAGTAAACGTCATCGTTGAAGATGGGGGAAAAAAGAAGAAAGAAACGTTCTACGAAGGGGGAAACGAAAACGTCGCGTTGGGTTTAAATTTTATTGTATCTTATTTTGGGGAACCCTATAAATACGTATACATTGTGCAATCGTTTATCTTAAAATTGACCTGTCTGTTTGACATTTTATATTTCGATAGGGTTTTCTTTTTTTCATCGGCTCTGATACGATTTTATCTCATTTTATACCGAAAGTAATAAGAAAGGGAATACTTGTGTATGTACATATATGCTCGTTCAGATTCAACGATCGTGTGATCCTACTTTTCCATTCATTCGGTTTGTATGCTACCTATACATATATACGTAATGTATATGTATGTATGAGACGACGATAAGGCGTATGTATGAATGTAGGTAAAGAGAAAAATAGATACCTTTATATAGGTACTGGTATAGGTATTGGATAGTATGTCGCAATATTGTTGTCGTCGAGCTACGATTTGTAAACTCTTGCGAAGACGCTTTCGTATTCGTTTGTTGCAGTCAAAGTCGAATAATTAGGCGAGAGGCAGGGTATAGGCGCGTCGGGTGTTGGTTAATACGGTATTTTTAAAGCTAATACGTATCATACTTATTTACTACTGACAAGTAAAATCGATTAATTGCGATCGTAAGTACGTACGGTTCGTATGCTAATAAAACGTTTCGTTGTTAATTTTTTCGTAATGAGCCTGAGCAGCGATAAAATGTCGCGTGACGAATGATCAACCGCTGTGAAGCATGTAAAAGTTCGATTTATTGATTGAAAGATATTTCTGTTGCGCGTACAAATCGATAATAATGGTATTTTGCTCAACGAAGGGAAATTCTATAAAATGATTTTTCAAATTTGGAAACATTTTCATTGTGCGCGAAGAAGGCGATGGTTACCGAAGAACGCGACGCGAGAGACGCTACAATGGCACAATCGAATGATGAAAATGCGTAGAATTATATTAAATACAGGTGGCGATGGCGAAAAGCACAAAAATAGGATAAGAAAGCGTAAATTAAAGAAAATAGTTACGAGAAGGAGGGCAATAATGAGAAAAATTCCAACTTTTTCAATCAATAGGACCCCATTCCTCTTTATTTTTGTAGGGAACAAAATGAATATCTGTTTCTTGCGCAAAGCATCACGAGGAAAGGAATTCGATATTCATTTTTTCATTATTCGAATTTTCCAACTTTTCTCGAGTTAATTGTCAACTTTTCCGAGCGTCTTTCTTTATTTTTAATTTGTACGAGAATATCTACTGCTACGTTTTATCAGTTTATGCGTTTGTAAAGTGAAATAGCTCCTCAAAGTTTCCATAATTTATGCGTGAGATTTACGATAGATGGCCTTTGTGTGAAAATTTTTCCACCAACGTGGGAATAATTTCAATTTCTTTTTTGATACGTAATTTGGAAAAAGAAAGCGCATTATTTTAGCGTGTAGGTGGATTATTTTTAGAATTGTGGGAGTGATATTATTTGAAAAATGGTTTTTTACTGAATGGCTGCTGAAACGAAAGACTGTCTGCTGTATCTGGAGAGAAGTAGCTATCCGTATTTATTTTGAATTAAAGAGTTTGTGTTAGTTGCAGGATTCAGTGGGGGGGGGGGGGGAGTGCGAAGAGAGGAGGTTGATTTCTTTCTTTTTCCCCCCCCCCCCCCCCGAGCTATTTTCCTTACGAAAAATTCATTTCTATTCGCGAAAAAAACGGTAAAATTCAGTATTTAGAATGTAGAAATAGGTAAAAATACCAATTTTTCGACCAACCTTCAAAATTTTGCAAAATTTTTGCCAACGCTGTTTTTTAATTTTCAAAAAAAATATTCAGCAATTTCTTTCCATCTCGCCTCCCACGAAGTCGAGTGTTGTTATGTCACTGCTAAGGTTGGCCAAGTTTCGCTTTTTTTTTTTTAGAAATACGCAATTGGCAGCATCATAGCAATTGCAAAATAATTTCAAAACAATGTGGTAAAAAAATTTCAGTCGTTAAATTCAATTTTTAGCCTGATTTTCTATGTCATATTGTCGATGAAAACCAGACTATTACGGTCCATCGACCTTCGGTGGATGGGGGGGGGGGGGGGTATATCAACAAAATCAGTTTTAGGGTATTAGAAGACCATTACGACTAGTTTAGGCTATGTTAGATATTTATTTTTATTTATTTATTATTATTATTTTTTTTCTCTAAACTGAAAATCATTTTCTCAGCTCGATACCGACCAAAATCGTTCAAAGTTGAGAAATACGCTTAGATCGGTTTGCAGTTTCAGTCTCTCGGCACCCCCTCCCCCAAATTTAGTTGTGCCCAAATTGGGGGAGGGGATGCTGAGAGAATAAAATTGCAGAAATTTTTTCTTTTTGAGTTAGTTTACGAATAATCTGAATTTGTATAACATATCCAAAAATCAGCCTCCTAGGTCAATGGGGAGGGGAGGTACGAGGGGTTTCCCCCCTTTTGACTTTGAAAGGGGGTTCTTTCTCTCCTATCTTCCTCCAATTTGATCTAGGACGTTGAAGTTTGGTATGTAGATTTAGTATAGACCCTAGATGTGCCTTTCGGGTGGTTTGATTTTTTAGCCTCATTGCACCCCCTCACCGTAGCGAAAATTTAGTTTTTTGATCAGTTTTTCTTAAGAGGAGCAGTTTTGGCAAAACGAGGAAGCGACCCTTTGGTTTATTTCTTGTATACGACTCTGGCATGTAGATTTAGCGAGGTTTTAAATGTGACCTTTGATGGTCTAAATTATACACTTTTTTTTTCCCACATAATTCTAATATTTTATCAAAATCAAGCTAAACGCGATGCTTTGTTTTTCAACATGTACAATTCATTTAAAATTCAAAAATTGCTGTGGTTGAAAAATTTTTCTAAAAATAAATCATTATAATTGTGATCTGTTTTGTGAAAAGGTGGCTTACGTGTCATCAAAGCATCACTCTTTTGCCAATTTCGATAGAATTTGAGAAATTTGTTTAGACCTTGAAAATCGGAAGTTCGTAACTGTATTAGAAGTATAATAAAAATCAAGAAAAAAATAAGTGCAATTACAAAAAGCAATTTGATTTTGAAGGCTTCAAATTGGGGCGAGGGGTGAGGTGCTAAAATTGAGATATAGAAACATTATAGTCTTGAATGTGAAGTTTGAACCCATTTCTTCTCATAGACAGAGAGATATGCCTCAAAACCCAAATTTTTTAAATTATTGAAAATCCCTCAAAATTGGCATACAGTGGAAAACTGATTTTTGACACGTAAGTCCTCTTTTCATAGACCAAGTCACATATATTTGCATTTAAAGTGATTATCAGAGACAAATTTTGTAAATTTAGACTTGTTATTTTTTCATAATTCTCTGCAGAGTCAGTAAAGAAACGTTTGAAAGTAGTGTCTTCTACCTTCCCTCCCCCAGCCCGAAAAACGTTGGTTTTTCGAGCCTCTTCTAAACATGTTTTATCCAGGCTTACAGGCGTATATTATACAGAATTAAAAAAGGAAAAAAGTGAAAAATTATTTTTTTTAAGTTTTAAACAATTTACATATGTTTATTTTTATAAAGGTTTCTTAAATAAAAAAAGAATTTCTTGTTTTGAAATTTAAATATTTTATTACCTACATTGTACGAAATTGAATTTCTACATTCTGTTCAGAAGGGCCGTTTATTAAAAGAAAATTTTTGTGGGAAAAATGCTAAAATAAAAATTTTCAAAAACCTCTGAAAAGTTGCGAAATGGTGAAGGAGGTATAAAACTATAATCTATTTTTAATGAAAAATTTTTCTTATAATTTTTAAAAAATTTTGTATCTTTGAAATTTTCTAATTTTTTTTGCAATTCAATGAACTTATTTCCAATCCTTTGCCATCACCCACATATTTGTTTCCGATAATCGGAAAACTTTGAGTGTGTAGAAACGATATTATTTCTGCATAACTATGACCATTGGTAAGTAAATGATACAACTGAGGTGAAGTGATAAGACACGAAGGAAGACGAGATAAGCATAGTAATAAACGCGTAAACAATAATAACACGGCTTAAGAATAAATATAAATAACTCATCTATCACGTCTTTGCCATCGTTTAAATTACCATTTAACGACCTTATCAGCGGCCAAATGGACAAAAGAACGATGCGATAAATGAAAGCAAATTTACGTGATATTCAACGTTAGTCATATAATGTCGAGTGTGTATAGATAAGTCGAGAATGTATGTTTAAGGTGACCAATACAGGTGTGAGACCTGCGCTGACAACAAAAGACCTCCTAATTCGTAATGCGGATACCACAGATAGGAGAACCGTACGACAGTATCCATGAGACGCAGACGGTACTATCTGCATCTTTATTGTCGTTATTAAAAAGTAAACAGAGAATTTTTACATCGAAAATAAGTACCAAGTATTTATCGTTTTGGTAAAATCCATTAAATTGTTGTGTGTGTGTGTGTGTGTAATGCGTATATATAGACATGTACATACACATAACTCGTTCAACTCGGAAGTACCTACCCAACCAGCGCAAACATCAATTTGACACACGATAAAAGCGAGCCAACGATGACCAAATTATCTGACGAATGGCAAGGTCGTCTGTCGTGCAATGTCGACTGTACCAGTATATTGAATAGCCATATAAAATATACATATGTAGGTAATTATTGTGTATGATGTATGGTATCTAACGACGAAACGATTCTGATATTGATAATGGTAATGGGTGCTGATGATCAGCAGAGTGGAAGAATACATAACGAGTACAATATTAACTTGATGATTTTGATAATGGCGATGATGATGAAGAATATTTCTGTTGGGTTCACAAAACAAAGCGAACCGAACCGATGAACTGAAGCGTTGAAAAAAGCAGATCACAGCTTCCTCATGTGTATACAAGTACACGACTATATGATGGTAAAATTGCTACTTATAATCAGTTTTTTTTTTTTTTTTGTTGTTTTGGCCAAGTTGAAACGTTCAGATCCATTTGAAACACGCTATTAACCAATTAATTCTTATCAATGGAGAAGCACAAGTGCAGCTCTTCAATATTATTGTACTGTATAAAGAAGAAGGTACCTACCTACATTTGAAGTATACTTACTTCGTTTGAAGGTACATACATGTACTTTACCTACTTGTACACAGCATCGTTGATGTTTTTGAAAAAGAAAGAAAAAAATATATTCGCTTTATGCAACGAGCGAGAGAGTACCTACTACCTACCACGTAGCAGGGAGAAGGAAAGAGATATGTAAGTGGTGAACGATTTCCAGTAATTTTTTCTTTCTAGGTCATAAGTGTGCTGCGAGATGCACAGGCCCAAAGAGAACGAACGTTACGCCAAATAACACACTTTATATATATTACTTTTTACATCAACGAACAACAGCAGCAAAATAAGAGAAGGAGACGTACGTATACGTACATAGGAGTCTATGATGGCAGGGCAAAGCATGGAGATGGTTACGATGATGTGTTTGTTTCGCACATTTTGAACCATACAACGTCAAAAATAAATTCTGCTTTTTGTGTAAATCGAATATTATCTCGTTTCGGGGTAAATACATACTACATTGCGAATTGGTTTATTTTCAAACAACGCAGAGCACCGATGATTTGGCGTTCATCTGCAACGTGTTTGTGTTTGTGTGCCTGTCTGTCTATCTATGTACGTATGTGTCGTTGTGTTAATGTTTAATGGAATGAGTATCTTTCTATATTGCGAGTATTATACGATATGGCTTAAGCGGATTACACGTCGAGTAACAGTTACAGTTTTACTGCTCGTGTGCCCTCTATGTTATACAAAAGCTTTACGAATTAAATACTCGTACGTACCTATACCGGAAAGTATAGCTACGAATTTATACGTATAATGAATATAATTACGATATTGTCGACGAATTTGTAATATTTTTACGTGTATGTGCTAAGCATTTGTACGTATACATAATGTATATCGAGTATCGAATGTATATGATAGAATACGACGACGTCATGAAAAAAAAAAAAAAAAAAAAAAAAAAAAAAACAAACAAACGACCGTGTAAAAGAGCTGCTTATTTGGTGCCAAAATTGGGATCACTATTGTTGTCAGTTTGGCCGACTCGACACTCGTATTGTCGTCATTATTCGATTATTTATGCAGTATAAGCTCGGAAATCCCAAATTTCACGTTGTGTGTTGTTATTAGGTGGATTTTCGTCGGAAAATGTAGGCGTTTATGAAGGATGTGTGTGTGTGTGTGTAATGTACCTACTACACTTTAGGAAGATGATGGTGGTGCAAGGGATGAGGAGAGTGTCCACGAAAGCTGTTACCGAGTTATTGACATGTATATGCCTTAAGGATGGAGGGTTATTCTGTGAAAATCGTCACGTTTTTGTTAAACGCATTTTTCACTGTGGAATTTTTAAATAAATGTAAAAAAAAAAATGAAAAAAATGGGTAAATTTTGCTTTAAAATTGAGTACTGGCAACATTTTTTCAAGGGATGAAGATAAATTTTAATGAAAAGTAAAATTAGAGATGGTAGAGTATCTTATGAGCGGACTATGTGTGATAAAAACATTTTCATTTTGAAAATTAAAAAATAAATTATTTTAGAAAATTAAAAATTTAAATAATGAAATCAGTATATAACAAAAAATGATGAAATATAAAAATTTTTAATTTATAAAATTAAATTAAAATACAGAGGAGAAAAAGATTTCCATGGAAATGCATTTTGTTGCAAAGTTAAAGGTACAATTGAGACTCTGAAAAATAATATATCGGTTCCTAATGGACTATTTGATCCTCAAATCTAATGAAGAAATCGTTCAAATGGGACACTGATGTATAATTTATCGGTCCGTTACTTATTTTAGTCGAACTTTTAACCAATTTTCGATAATTTTACGCAATTTTTTACAATGTATGTCAATTTTTACCTATTTTCCAACATTATTTCGTGATTTTTAATCAATATTTCAAATTTTTATTTAATCTTTCAACAGTTTTTTTCGTGATTTTTGATAATTTTCTGCACCTTTTACCCGTTTTATTCGATTTTTTGCCCAATTTTTGATGATTTTTAGCGATTTTTTTCATATATTAGGTAAATTTTCACCTAATTTTCAGAATTTTTTCATGATTTTTGATGGATTTTTTCCACTTTTTACCCATTTTTATTAAATTTTTACTAACTTTCCGACGATTTTTAACGATCTTTTTCAATATTTTTTCATTATTATTGATCAAATTTCTGCACTAGTTTTTACTCAATCTTCAACAAAGATTAATCATTTTTTTTTTCATAACTTGGGACAATTTTTACCCTTTTTTCAACATTTTTTCTTGATTTTTTATAAATTTTTTGCATTTCTTACCTGTTTTTATCAAATTTTTACGCTATTTTTGACATAATTCAAGTTAAATTTCACTCATTTTTTATGAATTGTGTAAAAATTTGACAAAAATGGATTAAAAATGAAGATTCAGTTAAAATATGAAAAAAACCATTGCAATTGAACAAAAATTAATCAATGGTCACGAAATAATGAGAAATATGTGAAAATTAGCCTAAAATATGAAAAACATCGTCAAAATTGATCAAAAATTAAACAAAAATAACGAAAAAAATGTTGAAAAACATGTGAAAACTGGCATAAAATATAAAAAAAGCGGTAAAATTGGTTAAAAACCATGAAAAAATATTGAAAGTTAATTGAAAATTGACTTGAAATATGAAACAGTTGTCATTTTTAAATGTATTTCTATACATTTTTTGCTCTATTTTTGATGATTTTTAACAATTTTTCTCCTAATTTAGGTCAATTTTCACATATTCTTCAACATTTTTTCGTCATTTTTGATCAATTTTAACGATTTTTTTCGTATATTTTAAGTTAATTTTCATATATTTTTCAATACTTTTTTGTGATTTTTGATTAATCTTATCGTTTTATTGTGATTTTTTATCAATTTTAACAAATTTTCTCATATGTTATACCAATTTTAACATCTTTTCAAAATTTTTTCGTTATTTTTGATCAATTTTAATGATTTTTTTTCATATTTTAAGTCAATTTTCACTTGTTTTTCAACATTTTTTTGTTTTTTAAATATATTTAAACAATTTTTCTCATATTTTAGGTCAACTTTTCTTAATTTTGTACGTTTTTTCGTAATTTTTAATCAACTTTAACGATTTTGTTGTGATTTCTGATAAATTTTAACAATAGGCCAATTTTAACATTTTCTCAACGTTTTTTCGTCGGTTTTGATCAATTTTTATTAAATTTTAAGGATTTTTTTTATTTCAAGTCAATTTTCGTATATTTTACATCATTTTTTTCGTAATTTTCGATCAATTTTCTCCATCTTTTACGCATTTTAGTCAATTTTTTACCCAATTTTCGATGATTTTTAACAATTTCTTTCGTTTGCTAGGTCAATTTTCACCTTTTTCCAAAATTT
>FIZR01008876.1:0-18167 GCA_900060175.1 Ferrisia virgata
TAGTCCAATAGGAGTTGGGGGGGGGGGGGGTGCGAAGAACAAACTCAAAAAATAATACTAAAAAAAAACGAGAAAAACCAACTTTTTCGCAGTTCTGAGAGGGTACAATGTGGCTGCAAATCTGGAACCCCCAAAAGGCACGTTTATGACCCCTATTAAATCTACATACCAAATTTTAATTTTCTACCTAAATTTGGAGGGGTTATACGAGGGGAAAACTCAAAAAATGAGGAAAATCTATCAAAAACTAGGTTTTTGGGGCTATGAGATGAAGCTTAGTCCAGACTCACATCCACCAAGGGCACATTTAGGATCGAACCATCCACTAAATCTACATACCAAATTTCCATTTCCCAACCCATTTGGTGAGAGGGAGGGGAGGAGATGTGCGAGAAACCAGCTCAAAAAATAAGAAAAACCGACCAGAAAACTATACTTTTTGGGGGTTGTGAGGGGATATGCTGAGGCTGAAAAGTCGAAACCCCAATAAGGCACATTTAGGTCCTCTACTAAATGTACAAAGCAAATTTAAACTTCTTAGCTCAATTTGAAGGGGAAATAAGGAGGAGCAGCCCTTTTTAAAGATCAAAAAATGGGGGAGAACTTTCATATCTCCCCTCCTAAATGACCTAGAAGGCTGATTTTTGCATAAGCTGTACACAGCTTTGGATGGTATAATCTATTGGCTTGAAAAATTATAATTTTTACGATTTTAACCCCTCCACACCCTTCTACCAAATTTGGACACAATTGAATTTTGATCCAAGGTTTTTCCCCAGTACAGAATATCAAATCACCAGCCAATCGAAGCCTATTCCCCAAACAGCCTTTCCTCGTGAGGGTCAAAAACGACCCCCAATCCAAAATCGATCAAACTTGAACCAAAATGTTACTCATGGTCTAAAAACATTCCAAAAAAAATTTTGACCTCCGTACACCTACCCCCTCCGGAATTATCACCCTCAAATGTCGAAAAACACAATTCCTCTGGAAGAGTGTGGGAGGGGGGGGGGGTTAAAACCTTTTGAAATTTTCACAAATTATACGTATTGCTGAGCACTATGAATGAGAATTTTTTGAAAATGTTAAATTTCGATTTTCCCAATTTTTTTTTAATGTAGAAATTTTCAATTTTTTTTTTAATTTTTGGGGAGAGGGGGGGGGGGGGTTTTGTGGCTGAAAATTTTTCTACTTTCTTTGTTAGGGGGTTTTTTTAAGGTAGAAATTTTTAATTTTTTTTTTAATTTTTGGGGAGAGGGGGGGGGGGTTATTTGTGGCTGAAAATTTTTCTACTATCTTTGTTAGGTGGTTGTCTATCACATATATTTTTTTTGGAGTTCAAAAATTGAGCGCAAAATGCTTAAAAAACATCAAAACCAAAAAAAAACACGTTTTTCGTGAAAATTTAAAAAAACTGTACCTCCCACGCCCTTCCGGAGATATGGCGAGTTGAATTTCGACATTTAGGGGGCGATAATTCTGGAAGGGGTGGGTGTAGGTGGTCGGCAATTTTTTTGTTAAGTTTTTATATCATAAGTAAGATTTTGGCTCAAGTTTTATCGATTTGGAGGGGGAAGGGGCGTTTTTGACCCTTATTAAGAAATGCTATTTGTTCGATTTTCGCCATTATCGAGCTGCTGAGTAAATAATTTTTTAGTTTTAGGGAAAATGAATCAATAAATATGTAATACGACCAAAAATGTTCGTAATGCTCTTCTAGGATCCCAAAATGGATTTGTTTGCCCCCCCCCCTCATCTGCTATAGATGAATAGACCGTAATAGCCTGGACTTCATAAACAATATAGCATGGCAAATCAGGCTGAAGGTACCTCCTGTTTTCGTTATCCTTATCATGTTCTCCTCCGCCTGATCCCTTCGTATAATCAACATTTTCATTCACGTTTACCATCTTTCGTGTGTACATGGCCGAAAATAAAGACTGCAGTAATTATCGTTGGCCAGAAAAAGGGTTCGTGGCCAGACACCCTGGTTACCCTGCCCCTTGGCTCGAATACTTCTTCGTCCATCATATCGCCTCACTCACCAACGCCACAGCAATGGAACAAAAAAAAAAACACAAACAACCGAGTATCAGCCCCCACAAAACTGTTTTTATCGCTCGACTCGTTCTTCTTTTATGGCCAAAAAGCTCCGCAGCCAGCGTTCGACGAATTTTTTTTTTACGCCTCACCACGTTTCGCTTCTCGTCGACAGCACCCTTCTGCGATCCTACTATTTCTTGCCCTTTGTGGCCGACATCGTCGTTATCGAAGAAGAAGGCCGAACAATGACCGCGACGCGATGCATTACACAAGGCTATCGTTACCTTTTGCATTTCTAAAAAAAAAAAAAAAACAAGGACAATAACGTACCCTTTCCCTTTGTATGGACTGATTTTTAGGTCCCAGCTTTATTTCATTGATCATCCTTTCTAGAAAATAGAAATATTAGAATTTTTAGTAATACACTCTGGTTCGATGTTTAACCCACCTCCACCCTCCACCCCCTCGTCTGCCATTTATATACCATTCAACTGTTTCTTCTCGGAGCTTAGATAAGGTGCAATTGCATACCAGTGAATATGCAGTATGCTTAAATGTATATTGAGCATGAGGGAAGGAGACTTAGCAATTTTGTAAAAACACGTGTATTTTTTTTTTTTTTTTGATAGTGTATACATTCCGCGCATTCTTTGTGATTAATACACCATACGTGCATTTGTACGAATACCGACGAATGTTTTTCTTTCATTACTAAGATATTCTCATACGTATGCTACATTCATCGCTCGCTACAAGTTGACAAACTTTATTCTCGAGCAGGCCTTTTTTTTTCTCCTTCTCATTTTCATTTTCATTATCAAACGAAACGAAAATAAAAAGTAAAAAAAAAAAATACCACCGCCGAAAAACCACATATCTACCTACCTACGTGTACACGAATGCCTACTCGCCTCGTCTCTCTCTTTCTCTCTCTCTGGAACAAAATTTCTGAAAAGTTTGCATCGCGTCGTGTCGTCGAGAAGTAGAAGAAAATAGAAGCAACCACGAATAACAGAGAGGGAAAAAAAAATTATGCTAAGCGAAAAAGACCAAAAGCTCGTCGTTCTTCATTTCTCTCTCATCGTCGTTTCTCTTTTCATCTGGCAATGTCTCTGTTTAGACCGCAGTCTTTGTCGCCGTTCGCTTTGATTATTATAAATATTCTGTCGTACTGTTTCTCCTGCATCTCTTCCATCTTGGCTATGGCACCCCCACCTTAGCCGACGCTTTCACGTCTTCGGGTGTGTATATACATATATATATATATATACACACGAAGGTATCGATTATTTGCCACTGCCACCACGCGTAGCTTATACCCCCATACGTGCATACGCAGACACAGGCACACACACACACAGTGCACACTCTATCGTTAGGTAGGTAGGTAGGTACGATATAGAATGAAAAACCACCCGAATATGAATTAAACATGCGACAAAACCACTTACGGTTACGCCGACGACCCGTCGAATCTGCAATCTTTCTCTCGCACAGTGTACCGCTGCATTGTTCTACTATGTATTGTACTTGTAGGTATCCAACTACCACGTATAATATAGACTCATATACAAGCGTAAAGCTATAGGGAGAGACTTGGTCGTCGGACAAATTCAAGTGGTAATGCTCGGGCCCGACCTTAGCCTCTCCCATCTGGCCGGCTTCGACGCTCAATGACGACGTGTTAACGACTCTCACGGACACGTTGAACTTGACGACGACTATGGCACTGATGAGTAAGTACGGTAGAATCGATCGCAGCGCTGTTCAACTGCGACGGTTAAAATTGTAAAAAATTGCAAAAAAAATATGGTAAAAGTACCCCGAGCCCGAAGTGAGAAAATTACTGACCAGTTGTTATAATTCATAATATTCCAAGTGCCGAGTAAACTTGGCTCGCTTCAAATTGTCGATTAATATTGAAAAATAGAGCGTTCAACAAACCATCAACACGGTACCATTGGACGATTCATGATCAAACTGAACAAAAAAAAAAATTTCGTTGTTGTCAGGTTTTCGTGTTGATCGCGTCCCTAATTCGTCGTACAGGTTTTGAATACATCATATCGATATTTTAGAATGGTACACTTTTCGATTGCTGCGTTTCCTTCCGCGATAATAAATTGCTACAGCTCGAATATAAGTTTGGAAAAAAACGCAGGTACACTTTTAATCTCTTCGTCATCGTCTCATCATGGTCCACGGAAATGTATCACAATTACCCACGTTTATCGTTGAATTCGGGAAAAATCGAAAAAAAATTCCCTTTCCGAGGCTGTAGTAGGGGTCCATTTGGATAGAAATGGTCGAGACCCCCGAAAGGCACACACCGCATATCTCCCCGACCTGTGTACTGTGTACGAAGTTTCAAGGCGCTAGCTCAATTAGGGCAACCTACACAGGCGAGAAGTTAATCGAAAATGTTGGGGGAAAAAATGGTTTTTTTGGACTTGTAATGGGATGGGTTAGGTCCCTAAAATGCACACCCTGAACACTACCGTCACCTCACTACCAAGTTCCAACCCTTCAGGTGAATTAGTTCGGCCTGTACAGATGAGCAATTATCGAAATATTCGTAAAATGGTCCAAATAGACCGATTCCTTGGGCTGTAACCGACGTAGACGGTTCATTTTTGGATATGTTACAGCTCTTTTGGTTTCCTATCGATTGGCAGTGAAACCTTTCACTTTTTGATTTTTCACCCCCCCCCCCAGCTCCATCCCTAAAAATGGACCTACCTCAATTTGGACCATGGACCGTTCAAACTTTAATAGAAAAATACAGTCACCGGGTTTTGGCGAAATTTTAAATTTCAGCAATTTTAGCCCGCATGGGGCAGAGTAATTAATTTTTTCCCTCGGGAAAACTAGATAAAAAAGAAAAAAAAACATCAGACTGGACGATTGTAAAGTCAGGGTTTCTCTTGGGAAAACCTGACTAAAAAGCCTTTTAGGCTGACTTTAGTGAGATATTATAATTATGTGAATTGAAAAAAAGCATCTCGTTCCAAATCAATGGTAAGGATAAGTATGGGGAGGGAGGGGGGTTCAATGGGCCCAAAAAACCAACACTACCAAAAAGCACATTCAGAATCCATGCTAAATCTGCATACTAAATTCAACTTCCTAATTCAATTTGTGGAGGGGGGGTTTGTAGATAAAGGAGGAACAAGCCCAAAAAATTGGAAAAACGATCAAAAAATTAAATTTTCGCCGCTATGAGGAGGTGCAATGATGCTGAAAATTCGAAACATTCAAAAAATGCATCTAGGACCCGTGCTAAATATATTTTTCAAATTTCAACTTCTTAGCTCAATTTGGAGGGGAGTTATACGAGGAACAAACTCAAAACATACGAAGACCCTCCCAAAAAACAACATTTCTGAGCTGTATGGGTGCGGAGTGGGTTTGAAGAGTCGAAATCCCCAAAAGTCACATGTCCGGCCTCTACTAAGTCTACATACCAATTTTCAACTTCTTAGCTCAATTTGGAGAGAAGATAGGAAGCAACAGCCTTTTTCAAGGTTAAAACGGGGGAGGAGGGTCCTCATATCTCCCTTTCTAATTGATTCAGGTGGCTGATTTTAAGATATGTTATATAAGTTCGAATTGTTTATCGACTGGCTCAAAAAGGAACAATTTTTGCGATTTAAGCCCCTCGGCGCCTCCTCTACCAAATTTGGGTCCAACTGAATTTTGACCCGAGGTCTTCTCCACTCCAGAATATCGAATTCGCTACCAATCCAAACATATTTCCCCAATTTGATCGATTTTGGTCGATATTGAGCTAAACAAATCATTTTTAGTTTCGAAAAAAAAAATTAAAATAAATATCTGACATGGCCAACAATGGTCGTAATGGTCTTCTGGACCCCCCCTCCCCCCAACGGATTTTGTTGATGTCTCCCTCGTTATCGTCTTAACCGAGTTATAAAAACTTTGACATGATGCTTGAAACGAATTCAATCGACGTTGACGCGATGTTGAACCAATATAATTGAAGGGCACATCAATAAAAAAAATTAAAAACTACGAATACTGCAAATATAATTTCATCGAAGTTGATTCGATGTTGAATCAATGTTGAACGAATATCAGTAAAAATCAAATCATCGTTGCCTTTAAAAAATCATAGAAATATTGACATTATGTTGCAGATGATACTTCTACAATGTTGAACAGATGTTGAACTAATGTTGAATCAACATCGCCATAAATCACAATATAATTTTCATTACAATTCATGAAAATGTTGAACAAATGTTCAATGAAAAACAATTCATCAATGTTGAGGCAATGTTGATTGAATGTTGAATTGAACATCACCATAAATTTCATCATCATGTCACTTAACAAGTCATAAAATTGTTGACAGAATGTCGAAAACAACTTTTCATCAATGTTGATGCAATGTTGAATCAATATTGAAGCGATGTTGAATCAACATCATCATGAGTTACAACATAATTTTTTTTACAAGGGTTGAAAGTAACAATACATTCATGTTGAGGCAACACTGAATGATCACCACAAATTTCATCTTCATGTTTTTCAATAAATTATTAAATTGTTGATGGAATGTCAAAATAGCATTTCAGCGATGTTGGATCAACAAAACCATAAATCACGTCAATGTTGTATGGGATGTGAAGAAAATTGTTGAAAGAATGTGGCAAAATCAATGTTGAGGCAATGTTGAATGAACGTTGAATCAACTAAATAATAAATCTTACAACCATATTCCTTGACAAGTTATAAAATTGTTGACAGATTGTTGAAAAGGATATTTCATCAATGTTGAGACAATGTTGAATCAACGTTACTGTGAGCATAAATTCCATGAATCACGTTGATGAAATGTTGAAATTGTATTGAACAAATGTTGAATCGATGTTGAATGATATGTTGAGCAACAAACTAAAAAATGACAATAATGATCAAACGAACCAAGAAATTTAAATTAACAGATGACCAGTTGCATGTACATACGTTGAGCAACAGGAGTTCAATGCACCCCCAAAGTTTTTCCAGTGTTACCACAATGAGCAATTTTACTACACGTTGCCCCAAATCCCGTTAATATTGTATTTAGTAAGGACAGCTCCAAAGATTGATTAGCTCTGATATATCTTTACTTAAGAAGTAACCTAGAGTCCAGCCACACTCACACATACAACAAAATCATAAGTATAACAAAACATCTCATCAATTATTCATCACTGCAACGCATCAAAGCGAGAAATCAACATCTACGGAGCATGTTCAACATTTAGCGTTTATTTCGTGGTAACAGCAATTCTATCGGCATCGTTAATCTCGAGGGAATGCCTGCGTCGACGTGTTATTCCCCGCAGTCGTTCGTTTCGATAATTTCAGCTAAGGTGGCAAAGCGACGGGTTGCGGTGGCCAAGGAAGGCGTCTCTGTACAATGTACGTAAAACATACAACATACAAATCCACGCATAGCCTAACATTTGGTCGTCGTGTGCATCCCTCTTGGCCGCGCATCGAAAGGAGCTCTCGATCAGTGCTATTACATAGAAGAGTGTACGACGATAGGCGGGCTATGAAACAGTTGCAACAGTAATAAACGTCCGGGAGTTGAGTTGAAATAATAAAAATAGTAATAACAATGATAATAATGACGACGACGACGACGACGATGATGATGATGATGATGATGGTCTGGCGGTAATTACAATTTCAAAACTATTCGGTAGCATTAGTCGTCGCAGCTTGGTGCGCATACTACAATTCTCGAGCTCCCCTTATCTCAAAGTGCGTGTTATCTTTTCACCGCCGCCGTGCGCCGCTCCGCGGTCTTTCATCTAATGTACCTATCTACTATTTGTTCATTCTGTTTGCGGACCCTGGATCATGGAAATTCATCGCCAACGAAGCAACCATCATCTTAAACCGAGGAAAGGCGTAGGGTGAACTAAAACAATACTTACAAGCTACGATACAATCTGCGGAAATTATAAATGAAATTGTAAACAGGCGAGTATTTCAGCACAGCTCTGGATAGCAAAATATTTAAAGTTTCCAAAAAGTAAGACAAGTACAGGTTTTTAATCGTCTCTGTCTCTTTTCTCTGACCATCAATTTCGCGTTAAGGCAAATTTTTGCACATTTTATCTATTCTGATTTTCTCCTTGGGCTCTTTTCATCATATTTTCTCGTCAATTTGAGCACCTTATTGATGAGCACAAGTTGAAAAAAGTTTAGTAGGTTCTTAGATCACTGAATCAAAGTGTGACAAAAACTCAGTGAAAATACCTTCTTGATCTTGTGCATAAAAGTTCATCCTCGATGAATAATATCGAATGAATTCGTCCTTTTTTAAAGACACCCCAAGTTAGAAGCTGGTCCCCATTCAAATTTCAGCTTGCACAATTGAAGTGACAAACACACATACATGACACAAAAGACTGGTTTTCGGAAATTGAGCAACATATTTAGAGTGAAAAGAGGGCAATTTTCTAGCAAAATCAAATTAAAAATAGGTCAATCTACAGCCTTAGCAACAAATTTATGATGGAAAGTGCAGAGCTGAGAACCTGAATAAAAAACTCGAACCAGAACCAGAACCACAAACAATGAAATCGACAGAAAGCAAAATGAAACCATTGAAACTAGCAAAACGAAAACTGAAAACAGAATCTGAACTCGAACCCAGACAAAATATTGATTCTGGTTCTAAATCCCACAAAAATGTCTTCAAATTCTAGTATTGTTTAGGTTATTTATATTTTGGCATCAGAAGCGGAAACAGACGTGTGGAAGCAAAATCAAAAATGAAATATTGATTCTAGTACCACATTCCACCGATTGACATTTTTGTACAAGAACCAGCATGAAACCAACACTAAAACCAGAACCTAAACCGCCACAAAATATTGGGTTAGGTTTGGAACTTGACAAAAGTGATTTCAAATTTGATTACTTTCTTAGATGATTTACAATTCTGCAGAAGAACCAGAACCCAATCAGAGCCAATGTTGAAGCGAACCTCATAAAACCAGAACCAGAACCAAAATTCAAACTTACACAAAATATTGATTTTGGTTCTAGGTTCTAGAAAAATTTCTCAAAATTCTATTGCACTTCAGATAATTTGAATTTTTGTACAGAAATCAAAACCACAACCATGACCAGAAATCAAACTTAAACTCGAACCCCAGTAAAATTGGTTCTGGTTCTCAACCTCACATAAGCTATTTCAAATCATATTACTTTTTAGAGAATCAACCAAGTGAAACCAAAACCAAAACCCAAACAAAATTTTGGTTCTGGCTCTATAGAAGATATAATGTTTTTGTACAAGAACTAGAATCAATTATGTAGAACCAGAACCAGAACCAGAGCCCAAACTACAAGAAAATTTTGGCTTTGATTCTTAAATTCTATAAAACCCATAATAAATTTTATCAATTTTCAAATGTGATTCAAATTTTTTCCCGAAAACCAGAACCTACAATGCGAAACCAAAACCAGAACTAGAGCCCAAAGCATAACAAAATTTTGCCTCAGGTTCTGAATTCCACAAAATCCGTTACAAATTCTATTAATTTTTAAAGGGTTTACGTTTTTGCGCAAGAACCAGAACCAAGATCTAAATAAAATATTGGTTCTGGTTCCAAAGTCCACAAGATCTATCTCAAATTTTATCAGTCTTTTGTGGATTTACATTTTTGCAAAAGAACCAGAACCAACCGAGTAGACCTAGAACCAAAACCAGAATGTAAACTTGAACAAAATATTGCTTCTGGTTATAAATTTCTTAGAACCTATTTCAAATGGATAATTTTAGAACAAGAACCAGAAACAATTATGTGGAACCGAAACCAGAACCAGACCCAGAATCCAAATAAAATATTGGTTCTGGTTCTGAATTCCACAAAATCTGTTTCAAATTCCATCAGTTTTTTGATGATTTACATTTTTGCAAAAGAAAGAGAACCAACCGTGAAGACCTAGAACCAAAACCAGAATGTAAACTTGAACAAAATATTGCTTCTAGTTCTAAATTTCTTGGGGCCTAACCTATTTCAAATGGATAATTTTAGTACAAGATCCAGACCTAAATATGAAGAACCAAAACAAATACAAGAACCAGAACCAGAATCCAAATAAAATATTGGTTCGAGTTCTGAATTCCGTAAAATCTACTTCAAATTTTATCAGAATTTTGATGATTTACATTTTTTCAAAAGAAAGAGAACCAACCGTATAGACCTAGAACCAAAACCAGAATGCAAACTTGAATAAAATATTGCTTCTGGTTCTAAATTTCTTAGAAACTATTTCAAATAGATAATTTTAGTACAAGAACCAGAACCAAATATGAAGAACCAAAATGAATACCAGAACCAGAACCTGAACTCAAGCAAAATATTCATCACGGTTTTGAATTTCACAAGAATTTCCTCAAATTCTAATAGTTTTCAGAAGAATAACATTTTGGCACGAGAACCAGAACCAAAAACCAAAACCAGAACTTGTTCAAGAAAAGAACAGAGGTTTGGAAACCGAGACTAGAACTAGAACTAACATTTTTTCAGTTCTATGGCTCTGAAAAGGTGACTTATTCTGGAGCTAGAGCTCAATGCTTGAGATGGTACATTCTATTCAGACTTGGCTACAGACTGGTAGTGTGCAACACCTGTAATTACAGCCTCCAATGAGAATAAGATCCGGCAATCAATATCCCTACAATATTTCCTTTTACAAATTGTAAGATTCTTAGATGAAACGAGAGGAAAAAAACCATCGCCGCCTAATTTATTCAGCACGACGACACAAGATGTCTGTTAATTCGGTAGCAATGGTCGTTATCGTCGTCACCTTCGTTGACATAATTATCACCCCGTATGATGTTCGGAAATGTGCACGATACATACAAAGTGCAACTACCGAACACTTATCAGATGATGTAGGTAGCTGTAACTTCTACCACACCGCCATTCATTCGTACCGCAGCAATAATAATACTAGCACGTCTACGTAGCACATAATAAAGCATAGAGGAGAAGAAGAAGAAGAAGAAGAAGAAAAAAGTCACCAAACTGGTTACTAGGCACCTACTCGTACCAAACACCCGCGTTTCGTGCGTTCGCACGCCAAAGCCTCGCCGAGCCGAACCTACCACAACTTATCTGGCTCGTTGATCGTTAATTTCTTCATCTCGCCGAATAATTACTTACATTTACACGTCTTCGCGACACGACAGGCACGCGCCCGATCTCGAGACGCCGCCACCTACCTACCTATATCTTCATTCAAGTACGTCAGCATCACCTGCGCACGAGTCATTCGGCAGCAGGTACTCGATTACTCGTGTCAGTACATCATTCCAACCACGCTCTTTCTGCCCTGTTAGCTAAATTTCGTACACATTTCCTGCGTGCTCGGCTCGCTTCTTTTTTCTTTTTTTTTTTTTTCCAATCTAACCGAGGAAGAAAAAAGCACACACACACACAAACAGAGAGAAACCGACTGACTCGAGTGCAAGATTAAAACTCGTTCTACATTAGTCGACGACTATGCATGCTGCTGTATTGCTGATTGAAAAAAGACCTCGAGCCATATCCGCTGCGCTACGTCGGGGTCGAGCTGCTTATTAAATATGATAAAATGCATTCGGTGCGGCGTCGGGTCGTATGCAATATTGCACACGTATACCCAACGTATATGTAGTGCCAAAAAAAAAAAAAAAAAATCCGGTTGCAGTAATTAATGGATCGGAATAGCTGCCACCGAGATACAATCGTTTTATCGCTTGTTTTCGAGTGTTGATAGATGAGTTATTTATCCGTTATTTTATGCCATTTTTCTCTTTGTTTCTCTGTCACCGATATCGCTATCGTCTTGGGTAGCCTACTCTTAGCCCCTTCATCATCGTGTATACGAGGTCTCATGCAGCCGAAATGCAATTAGCATAATTTTTTCCACCTCGTTACATTCATTTTTTTTTTATCGATTACTCTCGCGAAGTAAATTATTCAACTTACACATCGAATACGTACGTCTTTCAATTTATTTAATTTTTTTCCAAACTGCTTTTAGGTAGGCACAACAACGTACAAGTATAACTTCCTCTCTACTATTTTTTCTTTTTTTTTTTTTTTTTGAAATTCATTTTAAAAAACCCCCTCGCACCAGCATATATATATATATATATATCGATGAACTCGAATATACCAATGTACCTATATAAACAGAGCACGCGGAGCCTCTGTTCGCTAGCTCCGCTCCGCTCCCCCCGCTCCACTTCGTCATTCTGTCAACACCCCGAGAGAGTTGAATTGGTGGCGCAGAGAGATGAGACGCGTACCACGCAAATATAAAATTCTCGCTCTATTACCTATATAAACGTGCGCCTTCCACGACGCTTTATAGAAAATTCAACGAAAAAACTGAATTATTAATACGACGAGTAGTAATTACGACGCGATCGAGCCAACCGGCTAAATAATTCAAACGTCGAGTAAATTATTTACCCTATGTACGTATACTTGGCGGTAATTACCGGTAAACGAGAATACCTACTCGTATACAATATAATATATTTTTAGTACATGTGAAGCATATGTATTGCGTGAACCCCTCAAATTATTCGTTCTTTATTTTTTTTTTTTTCAATCACGAATTGGCATATGTTCATAAATTTCAATCTGATCTCCACTGCGGGAAATTTTTTACCAAAAACACGTTTTTCAACGTGGTGTTGCCAAGGTGAGAGGGGAGAAGAGTTTAGAGAACATAGATACCAAATTTCAGCTTCCACGAATGATTTGGACAGGAACGTCTTATTTTGTACGTTGTTTCAAAGGTAAAAATTTGCTGGTAGCTCTGCACTGAAAACAAGGTAGGTATTAATCGAGGTCAAATAGCGAATCTGACTTCATTATCGTTTTTAGGGTGTTCGATTTACGCGATAACGATACCAACATCACCAACCTAGGTATTGCCTCACCATTGGTAGGAGGGGGTGGGGGTTCCCCAGGGTCCCAAAACACAGCCGCGAGAATTCGGTGCGATTTTCCTACGGTTTAATATCGACACATTTAGTGAATATATAAAATTTCAAAACTCTTTCGTTACGAATTGTAATTTGGTGTTAATGTGAAAGTTCTCGTTGTACTTAAAATTGGCCTTTTCGAACAAAATTGCAATTTTTTCCTACGTTGAAAGTGGATACGAAAATTAGGGGAAAAGTGCTTTACGATTAATTCTTACACGATGAATACGAATCCGGCGTTTATTTTCCGTACTAACCTGTCGTTCGAATTTTAACCCTTTACATCCCCCCAATCCGCCCATGTGCCCACAATTCTGCAATTATGTTCCTCGGATGAAATTTCAGTGACGTAATCTGATACAAAATTTCACGTTGAACAACTTCACTTCTATTCATTTTTAGCGTATCAGCCATTATTTCGGAGCAAAATGTATTTTTTTAAGTTTTTGAAAACAGTTCAAATTTCCAAGAAAAAAAATGCTAAAAATTATACTCGTCAAAACGTATAACTTTGGAGGAGAAAAATTTTAGCTAACTCCATAGAATTCGCAGTTGCAGCCATTCAAAGTTTTTTGTCGGCAATTTCCCCCCCCCCTCGGAAGGTGGAAAATTTTGGAAAGGTTCATGTTGATAGACCCATTATTCCTCTGAACATTTTGGATTGAAATCATGAATTTTCCTCAAGTACGCGTGAATGTAGGATTTTTTTTTCCAAAAAAGGTGTTTTTTCAATATTCTGGGTGTGGGAGGGGGAATTTTTTTGGCTTTAAATTTTTTTTAAAGATACTCAATCATGGTTTGGAAATATTTTGAAGATCTTAAATCAAGGGAATTTTGTTTCTTTTACTTGGGAATATACTTCATTTCTTACATCAATTTTGGGAGAATGTTCATCACAAAAAATTTTCATCATTGTTTTTCAGAAAGATGTAAAAAAACGCGGAAATCGACGGTTTTTAAAATCCCCCCCCCCCTCAAAAGAGGAAAATTGTGAAAATTTTCCAACAATGATAATTTTTGGTATACAGCATTTTCAAAAAACTTGTTTTTTTCCATTCTTTTAAATTTGCCAACTTAGAGAAAATTGAGTTGGAAAGTTGAAATTTTCACCATATCATTATGAGGTCATTCTGCAACTAGTGTGACCCCGACTAATTGCATATTTACAAAAACAGTAAAATTTGGCCCAACCTTAATTCAGGGTGTGAATGGCAGAAATGTGAAAAGAAGTTCGCAAGAAGGATGCATTTGGTTGAAACTTTTTACAATATTAGGTACTTACATTGCAAAAATTTCTTCAAAGACTCATAGAATAATTCGTTTTTAGATTTTAATACTTCTTCATGGGCTAATGAACCTCGACGTTCGAACCCAACAACAAAAAGAAAAAAAAAGGCTAATGATTTCAATTACAGATTGGCAATATTGTAAAAAAAAATTATCCTACTATTTTGACCCCAAAGCAAGATGAACAAAATTTTTGGCCACACATTCGACGTTAAAAACACCTTGTTTTCATTTTTTGCTGTCAAGTTACAAATCTCGATTTTTTAAAAGATTTTTCACTTTTTAACCATTCGGTGGAGGCTGAAAAGTGATCTCAAATCGAGCTGATTTTGTGCAAAGGTATCGCAAAAACTCAGAACGCAGTTTTTGACCAGAGGCTGAGGGACACATTACAAAACAATTTGTGGGCAGGAAAAGATCGATTCAGAGACCTCAAAATTCTAATTTTGTTCATTTCCCCTCAGTTTGCCACGTTTTCCACACACCTTGTACAATTTCTAAAAAAAAAATGCCAAAAAATTGAAATATCCTAGACCGAGTCGACGAAATAATAAAGTAAGAAAAATCTTTGAAATTTTTTCAAGCTCGACAACTGACGAGTACTTGATATAATATTATTATCTATCGAGTGGCTACATATTTACTTTAAGAATCGACGAAGAGACCACATCTACAGCGGTAATCCACTTTGATGTGTGCAACGTTGCGCTAGTTAACTCGTCAAATTTTGTGTGTAGTTATTTTCACCATAAAGTAAATTCGAGCGTGTAATTCTTTGTAAGAGCATATGAAAAAAAAACCAGGATTTGATTTTTTAAATGCAATAAATAGAAAATTGCTGATGGTTTACAAGGTACTTTATATACATTAAATATTACTCGAATCCAATATTATGTCGATAAATTTATACTGGTAAAAAAAGTTCAATGAATTAAAAACCGAATCGCAACGTTTATTTATTAAAAAATGTCTATAAGTAACGCCATATAGGTTGCAAATTCGCATTAAATAAGTATAAAGAAAACTAAAACAGGAAGAGAAGGCCGAAAAATGAAACGATAAAACTATCACACGATAAATAAACCTACATTCTTGGAAATTGGTATTTTTTTCTTATCAGATGTACCCGATTGCCTGTACCCACACACTCGATATGTGTTGAGTAAAAATAAACTCGCGATAGGCAAACTGCGACGAATTATCATAAATATGCTATGCATGTATTTGCAGAAAAGGAAGACTCTTGAAAATTTTTTCACATCTAATATTGAAATTAATACTCGCGATAACTCGAGAGTGTTTTATATTTCATTCACAGTCATCGATAAGAATTTCCATAATTTATCAAGTTAATGACCGAATACTTACTACTATTGACATGGAAATGACTCACAAGCGATTCTACTACAGAGAAGAAAAACCTCCTAATATCCCCTTTCCCTTTTATCGCTATTTCATTTTGAATTATTCAATAACAATATCATATCGTTACACCATAAAGCCTTCGACATTCTATGTTGACTTGACGAATAATCAAAAATATGAAGGACGCGAACACAGCAGAGCAGCCAGTATGATTTTTAAGAAACGAAAAAACATTTTTTAACAACTTTTTCAGTAAAAATCGTAAAACCAGTAATTACTTGGTAATTTTTCAGTAATTACCCGACAATCCTCCGTTAATTACTTGTTAAGCTCCTGGAATTACTTGGTAATTTACCAGTATTCACTTGATGATTTATCAGCAATTACTAGGTAATTTACAAGTATTTTACCAGAAATTATTAGGTAATTTACAAGTGATTTACTAATAATTACTAGGTAATTTTAAAGTAATTTACCCGTAATTACCAGGTAATTTAATAGTAATCATTAGTAATTCAACAGCAATTACCAAGTAATTTGACAGGAATCACTGGATAATTTACCGGCAATTATTTGGTAATTTACCAATAATTACTGATAAATTAACTAGTAATTGCTGGTAAATTGATAAGTAATTACTGGTAAATTGATAAGTAATTACTGGTAAATCATCAAATAAATTCTGGTAAATTACCTAGTAATTACTGGTAAATAGCTGAATAATTTACCGGCAATTACTTGAAAATTGACCAAAAATTACTAGTTAATTTACCAGTAGTTACTAGGTAATTTAATGGAAATTATTTGGTAATTTACTGGCGATTACTTTTAACGATTATGCCCTGAAATTATACTACATGTAGATATAGTCTACACAATATATGAAAATTTCTGCACAGTATGAAGTAATTAAAATAAACAGGCTGGTCACCCATCCCCCCACCAACCAAAATTAAGCCATGGAATACTTGCTCAAAAATAGCGATGTGATATATCAAAGTAGGTCAAAATTTTGCACTGAATCCAAAAATTATCATCATTTTGAATTTCGACCCCCCCCCTCGGTGAAATTTCGCCCCCAAACTTGAATTTGAGGTGGAAACTGAAGAAGTGGCACCATTTAGATGAAATGCAATTGGAATTCACGCAAATCAGTGATTGTGGCTGATTAGTTCCAACTCTCAGGATACCTTGGCCTCTAAAAAAATTCCAAGCCCCATTCCACCCACCCCCGCCAACTTATAATAAAAACCTTCATTTAAAAACGACAATGCGGCATATCAAAATGGCTTATTATTTCACGCTGAGTTCGAAAATGGTGATAATTTTTGAATTTGACCCCTTCTGTGGAGTTTTCCCCAAACTAAAATTTCAAGGAGGAATCAAAAAAGAACGCTGAATTCGATTTCTAGAGGACTTTGTCGCGTTTGGATGGTAGACTAATTCTTTTGATTTTATCTTCATCGTGTGACTCATACAAAAATTCCACTTAAAGTACACCTTGCTTTCTGCCACGAGCCATCGATTAGGTATGCATAGGTGCCTAAAGATAGCATAATACTTCGTATGATTTCGCCTTTAATATTATAATACAGATTTAGAGCAGCATAATATATGTAACATTAATCAATCAATCAATTATTTCGCATATAAAACCATCAATCAACATACTTAATACCTACGAAATTGAGTAGTAGGTAGTCTGTGTACTTAGCTAAACCTACCAACGTAATTATACAATGTACACAAGACTGGGCTGCGCTAAGCAGCGAATCGATAATTAATCGATTATGCACCACCAGGAACATAAACACAACCAGAGAGCCACCTTTACAATGGAAAGACATACTTGCCAGGTACGTAGAGCTACGTACATTATTATGAAGTCCAAGTCAAAATGTACGGATATGAAATAAGCCAAAATGAAAAACAAAGATAGACGGACAAAGGTATCATACGATATAGGTATATAGCACACCACACCTCGATCCCATCGCTGTTATGATCACCGCCCCCTCCCCCCCCCCATTTCAGCATGCTCAATGCTCGTGCCAAGCCATCGACATCGCCACGCTGGCAAATTATAAGTTAAAGTACGCTGAAAGCGAACGACGCGCAAAGGGTGTGAGAGAAACTACGTACACTTACACTTACACACACACACACACACGTACCGTATATAAGATATCTGTGTGCGAGTAAACAACAACGAGCAGGCTTGTATAACAAATATTGAATTAAAGCTTGCCTTTGTATTTAGAAAGGGATCGTTATACGTTAGGTTAGGCGACGACTTCGGTGGTACATTCGCTCCAACGAGACAGCCAGAAAGAGATAGGTATAAAAAGAGCCATAGAGATAGACAGGCATTAAAGGGCGAATGAGCGAACGAACGAGCGAGAGAGAGAGAGAGAGAGAGAGAGAGAGAGAGAGAGAGAGAGAGAGAGAG
>FIZR01008879.1:0-40770 GCA_900060175.1 Ferrisia virgata
CCTCAACGTTCGAACCCAACAACAAAAAAAAAAAAAAAAAAAAGTCTACTCGTCTTTTGTTCGGTAATGGTCGGGTATATTCGGTTTCTAAATAGATAATAAATTTATCTATTTCTACTCTACGATGCTGGGTACGTGCCTGGTTTTAATACGGCTTAGGTACGTTACATTTTTTCGTGTATTATTGCAATTAGCCAATATGTAAGTATCTGAATTCGTATTCATTTCAATGTACAGGGTTTTTTCCTGTCATTTTTTTCTGGGCTTAATTCGGAGGAGTCATATGGACCACACAAAATTCTAAAAGTTAGCCTAATACTTATGTTTCAAAAAGGTCCATACCATGTATTCACATGGTGATATTCGGAATTTTTCAAATATCATGACAAAATCGATCAAATTTGGAGAATAGGCTTCGATTGGCGTAATATTTAATATTCTAGAGTGGATGTAACCTCGGGTCAAAATTCAGTTGAGCCCAAATTTGGCGGACGGAGGGTGATCAGAGGTTAAAATTCAAAAAATTGTTACTTTTTGAAACAATCGATGGACAAATCAAAGCTGTATAACATATCCAAAAATCAACTTCCTGGATCCACCAGGAAGGAAGATATGAGGAGGTTTCCCCCTGTTTGGCCTTGAAAATTGAATTCAGCTAGAAAGTTAAAATTTGGTATGTAGACTTAGTAGGGGCCATAGATGTGCCTTTTGGGGCGTTTTGACTTCTCAGCTCAGAAATGTGATTTTTTGTACAGGTTTTCTTATGTTTTGAGTTTGTTTCTCGCATCACTCTCCTTCAAATTGATCCAGGAAGTCAAAATTTGGTGTGCAGATTTATTAGGGGTTCTAGATGTACCTTTTGGAGGTTTCGACTTTTCAGCTTCATTGCACCGCCCTCATAACGGCAAAAAATTGTTTTTTTTTGTAGTGTCTTCTTATTTTTTGAGTTTGTTTCTTGCCCAACCCCCCCAATTAGAATAAGAAGTTGAAACTTTGCATATGAATTTAGTATAGGTCCTAAATGTGTCTGTTGAGTGGCGTCAATATTACAGTCCTACTGACAGCCTCCCTCCCATCAACCCTTTTTCTTCATTTATCGCTCATATTGACATAGCCAAGAATTTCTCCAGGAGGGGATTCGAATTTGTGTAGAGTGCAATGGATTAAGATATGCATTTTTCTAAAAAAAAATATTTCTTCCGCCTGGTTGTCTAATCAAAGGAGGAGAGAAATTTTTAAAAAAGAAATCATTTTCCCTCCCCCCTCTCCCAATCTTTTGTCTTCATCTATCGCTTATATTGGCGTAGCTAAGAATTTCTCCAGGAGGGTATTCGAGTTTGTTTAGAGTGCAGTGGATTAAGATATATATTTTTCTATAAGACGTTTCTTCCGCCTGATTGCCCGATCAGAGGAGGAGCGAAATTTTGAAAAAAGAAATCATTTTTCCTCCCCCTCCTCCCAACCCTTTTTCGTCATCTATCGCTTATACTGACGTAACCAAGAATTTCTTCAGATGGGGATTTGAATTTTTTCTCGAGTGCACTGGATTAAGCTATGCATTTTTCTAAAACGTATTTCTTTCGTCTGGTTGCCTGATCAAAGGAGGAGCGAAATTTTGAAAGAAGAAATAATTTCTCAGAATTTCATGAAGGAAATCCAAAGTATTCAGGGACCTAAGTTGAAAATCTTAAGTAAATATTAAATGTCTTATTTCGTACCTAGTGCGCCACTGTGTTTCCAGTTTATCACCTGATATTTTTTGAACAGCCTATACTTACTAAGTAGGTATTTACTTGTTTTTTAACTTCTTTAAATGATTTTCCCCTTTCATTCTTATCAATCCAATCTGAAGATTTATCTTTTCAAATTGATCTTTCATCTTTGGCAATTCTGTCTGCGACATTGTAATAGTTAATTAGGTATTTTTTCCGCCGAATTTATAATTTTTGGCTGGTTTACCATGAAAAACGACGTAAAAACCAGTATTTTTTTCACAAATATTGTTTATGGGTATTTGATCACATGATATAGTTTTCTAAACGCAGAAAATATTTCGTTTTTCTGAAAATATCATCTGTCTTTCGTTTCGTTGCGGCTGAAAGCACACAAAATTGTAAACTGTTGGTGTACATTAATTTACCTACGTACATAAAAAATTGGAACAACCTATCATAAACTGCTCATTTTTATTAAAATCGAATAAAAATCAAATAATATCGATAATTTTATGTGAAAAACAATTAACGCAATGTCGTAATAGTACAAAGATGCCGCACCGGTATTTGTGCATCCAGTTCGACGGAGCATTTTTGAAACGTAATCAGTTATTACTATAACTGATTGTTAATATCGATAACTAGCTTTTATAATTTTGATGACGAGTTAATTTAACGGCTAAATGTATTCATTTGCGTATTGAATTTTTAATTTAAGTATAATACACTCGCGGTAGTTATTATTAATAATAATTTTTATCACGTTGTTGGTAAATCAGGTACACGCGGTCGGATCCTTTCTACTTTACCAGACCTACCGCACGGGTGAATTTAAAACTACATTGTATAATATACGTAATATTGTGAACTGGTAGGTAAGTCTGTCATTAAGGGGGAATGCGCGCATTCGTGTTATTGGGCTCGAAAACGTGGACGTTGAATTCATCTCGTGTATATAGTTATATTCTGAAACATAAATTAGTAGATTGAGGCGTTTTTGCTAATATTAAGTGTATATGATGTAGTTTTATTTTGTGGTGCTTCCATCGTTTCGTATGTTTGCTTAGCTGAGCTCATGACCCACACCATTTACTCAAATTAATGATGAATTTATAGTACCTATATGCTTGTGCCTACACTGCCTTGTATCTACTTTATTAAGCAGATTTTCAGCTGGATAGATTCATCTTTCGAAATACTTGAAAGCAATTTTTACTTCATATCGAAGAAAATGCAAACACAATTCGCTAGGTATATCTGGGTAATAGGCACCTATTTTACACATTCATGCAGCTAACATAAGTATTTACCTATAGCGACTCACCTACATAGGTACTTGATATACAGAAGAAAAAAAAAAAAATCTGAAAATACTCGTACATTGTATAATTTGCAGCTCCGCGTTCACAAACAGATGGTTTATAACATCTGCACTAATTTCATACATTTTTCATCATTTTATTAGCCCCCAGTTCCGGCCACTCACGTGCGACCAGGGTCCGCGTTCCGCGACTCGGTACACGAAAAACTCTCCAAGGAAACAATAAACCTGTTGGGCTGCTTTTGTGTACTCGGCGAGCAGCTCGAAAAATATGTAACAAATCAGTTTGAGTAATTGTTGTGTTAAAATGATGGTCGACAGTTCGAAAAAGGTATCGGTTTAATGGTGCGAGATCACGCCTTTGAAGTGCGAATTGTTCTGTTGTCGTATTTACAGAGAAAATTTCACTCTTCGTTTGTGATTAATCGATTATTACGAAAGCAAAATATCGCAGGTGTGTAGATATGTATTAGTGGCTGCTTTATGGCAACATTGGCCATTGCAATTCCCTGTCATCTTTTAATACCTATTCGGGTTTCCAGATACGTATATTTACTCGTTGTAAGATGTGTATTATGATGAGTTGGCGCATTATATTGAATGTAATTTATTGTCGAATAAAAATAGCGACGTAGCAGTATTTTGTAAACATCCAAAATACTACGCAATTTATCGTGCGAAAAATCAATTAAATTAATTGTTTTGATTGATAAAGGAGGGGTGAGCAAGCTAAGCAGATTTTTCAAAAAAGCTCATCAGTCTAATCTTTTTTTTTGAAATTTTTACACGCGCAAATTTTTTTTTCGATACACGATGATAAACGAATTACTGCTCGTGGCATCAGGTGAAAAAAAAAAAGGAGAGAAAATAAAAATAAATTGGTCACAGGTAATAGGTACAAGCGCGTATTATGACTATGAGAGAGCTGTAATACATGAATGTGTGTTCTATATGGATTGCATGTGGCATGGCATTCGTCAGTCTCTTCATCCTACCTGTTTGTAGGTTGTGTGAATAAAGTTTCTTGTTTTATGGTTATGTTATACTTACTTACATTACTACCTATGAACAGAGCACATGTATATAGGTCTAGTTTTAATATCTTAATAATGATAAAAACATTAACTTACCGATCGTTATTTTTTAGTATCTCGTTATATTGTAGTGTTAATTGGACTGAGTTGTTATCAGGTGGAAAAAATTCTTTAATCTTTGCAAAATTTAGGTTACACGAAGTAGGAGTAAAATCTTCTTCAAAATTCAAGAAATTCATTTTGACTTCTTTTAACACATTGAGGTATAGAAGATACTACGCATAAGAAATCTGTAAACTGGGCAGAAAGTTTCAAATTTCCCTTCGAACTATTTTTTTTTTTTTCAAATTTCCCATTTCTCTACTTTTGTTTGAGCACATTCAAATAATTGATGAGATAAATACTGTTTTACTTGCACATCAAACATGCAAATTCATCAGGTAAATTTAATTACTGAGCATAACAAAGTCTGTTATTTGCTTTATGACTTTTTAACATTTTTTCGTGGTTTTCGATCAATTTTCTGCAATTTTTGTTAAATTTTTACCCAATTTTCGATGATTTTCAACGGTTTATTTCATGATTTAGGTCCATTTGTATCCATTTTTCAACGCTTTTTGTGATTTTCAATCAATTTTATTCCTTGTTTAAGCATTTTTGCCAAATTTTTACCAAATTTTTTAAGATTTTAAATGATTTTTGGTCAATTTTCAACGATTTTCCAACATTATTTCATAATTTTCGATCAGTTTTCTGCATTTTTCGCATTTCTGTCATTTTTTACCCATTTTTTTAACATTTTAATGATTTCTGATCAATTTCCTGCACTTTTGATCAAAAATTATGAATCCACCGTTGAAAAATGGGCGAAAATTGACCAAAAATTTGAGAAAAATTCTTTAAGATCGCTAAAAGTTGATTAAAAAAATTGACAAAAATGCTTGAGAAGTGCAGTCAATTTTTTAAACTAATTTGCAATAATGTTTAAGAATTTTTCTCAAATTTTTCATCAATTTTCTCCCATTTTTCAACGACGTATTCATAATTTTTGATCAATTTTCTATACTTTCTACTCAATTTTCCATTTTTCACCACTGTTTCCACAATTTTTCATGATTTTTAATCAATTTTCTGCAGTTTTTACCCATTTTTTTTTCAAATCCTCAACTAATTTCACATAATTGTAACGATTTGTTTCATAATATTAGGTCAATTTTCAACTGTTTATCAACTTTTTTAAATAACTTTTGTTTAATTTTTATCATTTTTTACCCATTTCTGTCAAATTTTAACCCACTTTTCGATGAGTTTTCAACGATTTTTTCATATTTTAGGCCAATTTTCACTCACTATTCAATATTTTTTCATGTTTTTTGGTCAATTTTCGTCATTTTAGAACCATTTTCATCAAATTTTTACCCAATTTTCGACGATTTTTAACGATTTTTCACAATTGTTTTCACAACTTAGGTGAATTTTCACCTATTTTTCAAACATTTTTTACGATTTTCGATCAATTTTCAGCACTTCTTCCCTAATTTTATCAAATTTTTACCTATTTTTTTTTTTTTTTCATAATTTAGGTCAATTTACATTTATTTTCCAACGTTTTTTCATGATTTTCGATCAATTTTTGTTCACTTTTTACACAACTTTCGGTGATTTTCAATGATGTGTAGTTTATAATTTTGGTGAATTTTCATTTATTTTATTTTTTCACGATTTTTGTTCAATTTTCCTCACTGTTTTACTCGTTTTAGTTAATTTGTGACTCAATTTTGAACGATTTTCAACAATTTTTTTCATAATTTAGGTCAATTTTCATCCATGTTGTCACATTTTTTCATGATTTCTTATCAATTTTCTGAACTTTTCATCTGCGGTTTTTTTCATAATTTTTGGTCAATTTCAACCTATTTTACAACATTTTTTCCTTGGATTTTTGATCAATCCTCTCAACTTTTTTCATATTTTATACACCTTTTTATCCATTTTTGTCAATTTTTACCTTATTTTCTATACTTTTCAATAGTTTTTTTTGATATATTTTAGATCAATTTTCAACCAATTGTCGACATTTTTTCGTGATTTTTGATCAATTTTTTGCTTTTTCAATTTTTTTTATCAAATTTTTACAAAATTTTCGATGTTTTTCAACAATTTTTTTCATGATTTAGGTAGGTTAATTTTCACTAATTTTTGAACATTTTTTCGTGCTTCTCGATCAATTTTTTTCGCTCGTCCATTCTTTGTACAGGGGCATAACTTGCGAAGAAATCGGTAGACCGAATTTTGGCCTGTTAATCGCGCAAGCCACCTCAGCAAAGAATAAAAAGTGCTGAAATTTTATACATTAATTCTCTAAATCGTGCTACTCGCCTCCACTGAAATTTTTGGCCCTTCTTTGGCTTCTTTAGTCATCATTTTATATACATTTGTTCCTTAAGATATCGACGTAGGCTATTTTACCTGGCTCTGTGAAATTTAGGTATAAAAGAGGCTGTTGAAGTTATTCAAAAAAAATTTACTTGTATTGTTTTTAAAAAAAAATAAATAAATAAATTTAAAAACAGCATTGAATATACAGCTTTGTGTTTGATTGTTCACCTAAATATAATAGTTATACCAATAATCAACATTGTTGACGTATTTACCTATACCTATGTATGTATCTATTCAAATGCATTATTTTCGGTCAACCAAGTATTTTGGCATTCGCTACATTTTTAAAACAGACCGAATTCTATAAAATGGTAAATTACTAAAGCATGCTCTACTTTGAAACCAAACAAAACCGGCAGAAGGAGCATATTGAGTTGTCTCGTGATCGAGTAGGTTGGTAAAAATCATCGAAGCGGAGGCGCCTTTTGATACCTTGACGCGGTGTCTGCGCTTCAAATAGTGAGATTGCCTTGTTCAACGAGATGGTGCAGCTACATATACGTTTACGTATACAATTCGTGCAAAATCAGCGTATACCTACCTACCTAACAACGAAAATGAGGAATATTACAAATCCGTTGGCCGACCAGAAAATTACACCCTGTCAGGAACTGTTCTCATCAAACAAGTTCAACTGCCCTTTTAATTTATTTTTACCGATTAACGTTATTCGTTATTTTTCATTTGTATGTACAATATACACAATTGTACGGTGTGTTTTGCGACGTGTTGTTGTGTCGACACATAAAGTCAAATACTTACGAGTCAGTCGGTACCTACTTTTTTTTTCCTTTCTGTATATTTCATTCATTGATTTAAACGTCTGTGCGAGACCATGGCCTTGGGTTGGTATAGGTTTAGGTAGGTAACTTGCTTACCGATGTTGTACTTTTTTTTAATACTCGATGTGTGTGCCTTGTGCCTGTCTAAAACAGTCGGGAAATAACGCTCGTAAACGTGTCAAAAAATTTATTGGAAGAAGTACTCGCTAAAAAAAAAAAAAAAAAAAAAAAAAAAAAAAAAATAAAAAGTCAGAAAATTTTTGGCAAAAAGTACTCGCTAAAAAAAAAAAAAAAAAAAAAAAAAAAAAAAAAAAAAACAAAAAAAAAAGTATAAAAAATTACTTACCATTAACGACCAAAAAGACGCGCAAATTTAAATTTTTGCTTTTCAAAGGCGGAGTGGTTTACTTACAGAATTTAACGTTAGTATGTTTGAAAGGAGGTTTCTTGTACGCGTTAAAATGATCGGAAAAGTATTGCGAAACAACCGGATCCTTTCTAATGTAGGTATTTCTGAGTTGGACGGCTTTGTTAGATTTTGGCTCGAAATGCTTCGTCTTGACGGGAGCTTTTTTAACCGGCTCTTCTTGACTCATCTTGATCCTGCTGTCGTTATACATTTTACGTCGTATGTACGAAGAGGTTTCTTCGTACGATAATTCAGGAGGCTCTTTCAGGTAGCTAGGGTAACGTGTCGGTATGGGTAACTTTTTCGGTAGAGCGGTTCTTCGCCATAAATTCATCATGGCTTCTTCTTTTTGTTTACGTTCACGCTCCTCGTACGTATCTTTACGCTTTTCTACCCGCGGTCGTCTTTCGTCCTCGGTCTCGCTACCTTCGTCGTCTTCGGGTGCGACTGAAGCGGGCTTTTGAGGAGTATCGGAGACTGGTTCGGATGCCTGGGCATCGCCGGCCGATGGCTCTTCTTCGATGGTCATAGGTACAGCCGCACCATCGCCTTTTTTCTCTTCGGCCGGATTTTCAGGCGTGGATACCTGAAGAGTATCGTCGAAACTGTGTAATGAATTTAGCGAGGTGATGTCGTACGTCGAATGTGACGTCACCGATCGAGAAGATTTCGGTTGTTTTCTGCGGTACATGCTGCTGAATAGCTTCATTTTAGTATTTTAACTTTCAACTACGTAGCTCGAACGAATTTTAACTGACGAGTGAGCGAAATATTTACAACGTGGGTAGATTGGCGTGATTTCTAAGCAATTGTAAAATAGCTACGATGAAAAGCAAAAGTTTCAAGGATTTTGGTCCGATGTAGGTAGGTTAATTTTGAATTGTTTGTGGTATTTTTTTTTTTTTTTTTTTCAATTTTTTTATTTATTCGTTCTAAACAAAAGTGCGAGTGTTTCAAGAAAAAAAAATACAATGTGTTGTTTTGTTTTTCAGATATAGTTCGACCCTTTTTTTACCCGTATTTGTCAGCTTTTTCTATTTTTTTAACGAGATTTCACGCTGATTACGTCATTTATTGTGGATATTTTTTTTTTTTTTACATACGGTGCCCATTTACTAACTAACTAACGTTTTATATTATTCTACACGTTGACGCACTGTTCACTTTTTTTTTTTTTTTATAATGAACATTACTGAAAGGATCTAAAAAATGTAACCTTGGACGTAAAAACACGCACTTTCTAACGTGTATTCAACTTATCAAAAAAAAAAAGGGATTTGAAGATGAAAAAAAGTAAAAAATAAAAAAATAAATAAAAAAGCGATTTGGTTATCCACACGATACAGGATGGTCTCCTGTGTTGAGAGTTCTTCGTCGTTTCAAAAGAAGCTAAAAAAACCTTAAACGAATTGTTAGTGGGAAAAAAAGTGAAACCTTTCAATTCCTTTGGTTACTCTCGATTTTTTGTTAAATCGTTAACGTTGTAGGAACGTTGTGTGGTCAGTCTGCCAATATCCAGCGGTGTCCTCAACTCGAACCAACAAATCTTTTGTTACGGATAATTGCAGATTGTAAAAAGCGAACAGAATCGGCTACTGATTCATAATTGTTGTCCCAAACCGAACCAAGTGGGCGTGAATAATTTGTCGAAAAAATTAATCAAAACTTGCGAACCCTGCGATACCACTAATACTAGTATTTGGGAGGTATATGTGGGGGTTGCTGTTATGGGGATATTCCCCGTTTTATTTTGCTTTTTTTTTCCATTTCTAAACCTTGGGCCATACATCTTACATGGAACGTGTGTTACGTTTGGGCGTGTAATGTTTACGTTTGGATTTACGCTTCTTTAAAACCGATCAATCCTCAATCGTTTTCGTATATGTGAACCGAGTATGCAGCGTACAGTACACGAGTAAAAACTGTAAGGCTGTAATCGCGGTTGCGTTGAGTCATTTGAGGTTTCCTTCGCATACAACACGCGTCTGCGTGCTTTATGTAGTGGTTATTTTACACAGATAGATACGCAGCGAATGCTGTTATCGGCATATTTATGCCCGGACGTATTGATGACACTTGGTAAAATCCGTGTGAGTGGATTAAATCACCAGTTCCATTAGTGGGAGGTCTAGTTACAGCGTTGCTGCCATTACTAATGTCGTCGTCAACAACGCACCCAAAATTAAAAATTTTTCCAATACTGCGAGTCAGTTGTGCTAGAACCCACACTCGATATCGATTATAACGAATGAAAAGAAAAAAAAAATTTATAGATAGACGATTAAAAAATTTTTATAATTATCATAAAACTCGCTGGCCAAAAATAGCGATAATAATGGGCTAGCTAATCGACCTGACACGACGCGACACGACGTATGAACCTGTTTTCTGAACAGTAAATATTCGCATACATCGTACAGCATCGTCGTACACACAACTTGGATTTCATAGAAAATTCTACCTAACGTAAGTAAGTTTCCAACTAGTAAGTCGTTAATGTCGTCTGATATCGTCTAAAATGATACTTTACGATTCGAAAAGAATCGAAATGTTCGATGAATCATTCATGATGCCTTACAATTCCGAAAGAAACTTTCGTTTTTTAGTTTAAAATGGTATTGTTTTTTTTTCCCTTTGCTTTTTTCCTAGTTATAGATATTTAGGGTACGACCGCATCGGGCTCATTGAGCGTTTCCTGGTATAAAATGTTAATCCACAATGAGTCATAAAGCTTTGTGCGGTAAAATTTAATTTTATTCGAATTTTTATGATTTTTTTTTCTGAATTTTTAATTAGGCGAATTCCACCACGAACGCGTAATGCAACGTTATCGTGATACGAATAAAGTAACGAGGGGCCTTATGTACGTACGTACAATAGTTTGAAATAGCGAAAATATTTTCCGGCTTGAAATTAATTTCAGCATGAACGAAAAATCGTGGTTACCTAACCTATGGTGTAGTATAGGAGTATGAAAGCGAATTTCTTATTTCGTGTTCCCCCTTTTTCAGAGGCAAATATCGAAGTTTTTAACAAGTCACCCCAAAGTTTAGCTAAACCGATACATCGACGATTAGGGTAATACTACGCATTACTGCAATAACCTTCTTATCTGTACGAAAAATTCAATTTCCTCCGTGAAAACGCCCCCTCAAAAATACACGCGCCCTGTGGGGTCGCTAATTCGCTTTATAATTTTTCCTGCTCGTATGAACGAGTAACAATGAAAAGAAAAAAAAAATAATAACAACTACGTGAACGTTGTTTGAAATTGTAAAAATAACAGTATACAGTACTGTGTTGGCAAACGGTAAAGCATTTTCTTGAGTGGACTTATCTGATTTTTCAAAAATGTCGTCCATATATACGTGTACTTACCTACCTGAAAATGATATTCATGAATAATTGGTCACCAACGATGAATTTCTTTGCAAATTATTTTCTCGTTTTTTTTTGTGAAAGTATAATCTTCCTGAATCTTTGCTTACCCAAAATAAAAGATACAAATCTCCAATTGTATATCTCCCAGTTAAGAAAAAAACAATCGTTGTCAGCTATATCTTCCATTTTTCAAAACAACTCGTTTTATGCATCTTTTATTTCACATATAGAAAGGAAGCACCTATACTTACCACCTACATTCTTGCTAAGTAAGGGTGAAAATTTTTTCGTGTCAGATTTTGACGCCAGTAAAATGAAGGCGGAAATTGAAGATAATGCGTTTTGTATCCACGCTATCCACATAGATATTCTAATGGGGTAGAATAGGTTTGTTTTTCCAATAACCCTATTGTTATCCCACCTACGTAAATTTTTTATAGAAACTCTGGGTTCACTTATCGACCTATACATTAGTTTCTTCATTTACCTGTTTACTGTTTATTTGTGTTCAGCGAAGTTAAAAAAAAATAAACATCGCAGTGCATTACTTTTTAAGCCTGATATTTGCGAAATAAAAGAAATACTCGAATTGTTCCATTCACGAAATGAACAAAACAGTACAGTTATTTTAGCTGAAAAATAGCCAAAAATCTATTCAAATTCACACTATTTAGGTACTGTGAAGTATGTATTTCAATATTCTGAAATTTCCTTAAAATCCATCCGTAATTCCTTCTCCTTCTCCACCATCCACCCTACAGGACAAGGTGGTGCAAAATTTGATTTTCTGCCAATTACTTACCAAATAACGCACTCACGAAAAAAATATCGAAACCAAAGTTAAAGAGCATTATAAAACAAAAATTTTTACTGCTTTGACTTTTTCCCCCCAGATGGTCCTGGAACGGAGTTAGGACGATCAGAGAAAAAAGTGACGCTTGAAAATTTCTCTTGAAGTGAATAATTCACGCCTATGAAGGTCAGGTATAAATTCTAGCGAGCCAAAAATTAAATGAGTCTAATATAACGGGTTTTTGTGGTCGCAGAATTCGATTTTAATTACCAATTAAACGTTGCATTTAAATTGGGCTCCTAAAGGGAAGGTTCAAAATCCAAAATTTGGCGAATTTTGGAAATTCGTGTCAATTTAGCAAGCTGCACTAAGACCCTAGAACAGCTCATTGGAAAATCTATACTAAATCCGATATCCATTTGTGTGCATTTTGCAAAATTTCGAAATTTTAACACCACATTTTGGGGCCCAATTTGGATCCAAAAACTAAAAACTTTCATCAATCTGTAAAAACATATTTTAAACCTCATACTTTGACACCAATGTTTAAAATTTGCCAAATTTAAGATTTTGAACTTCCCCTTCAGAAGCTCAGTTTGGGCCTAACGCTCAAATGGTTATCAAAATCGAATTCCGCCACTACAAAATCTGCTGTGTCAGACTCATTCAATTTTTGGGTCGCTGAAATTTATGCCTGACTCGCGTAAGCGTAAATTATCCATTTCGAGGGAAATTTTCAAGTGTCACTTTTTTTTCTCTTTTTGCCATAGCTTCGTCCCATCAGCATCAGAGGAAAAACTCAACTAAATAAAAATGTTTGTCTTTCAACGCTCCACGCAATGTTTATCTGTACCAATTTTTAGAATTTTTTAGTATAGCGGATTTATCCCTTGAGAAAGTTGAAACTTTAAAAGGCAACCCGTTCCCCCTCCCTACTTTGAGAAAAATGAACGATCCAACGTTTTTCTCATTTTAAATAACGATGGGAAGTATTACGCAAGAAAAATATTACTTAAAATGAATTTGGGAGGTTTTTGAGAATTATTTGTGCCAATTCGAAATTTTCAAAAATGATTTTTTCTGCACACCCTAGCTCCTCTCCACGACCTCCTAGGAAAAAAAGTCAAAGAAGCAAAAACGTTTATTTTTTAATGCCCTACAACTTTTATTTCGTCAATTTTTCCGTAAATGTGTTATTTAAGAAGTAATCGCCAAAGAACCAAATGTTGCATCCCATTATCCTCCAAAAGAGGGGGAAAATATGCATGGATTTTAGGGAAGTTCGAGAATACTGAAATACTTACTTTACAGTGCATATGTATAAAATTTTCGCTTTTCATGAATTCTGAACCTTTTGATTATTGGTAGGGGTACTAGTAAAGAAATTGGATTGAATAGCTGGAGCCCTCAAAAGTTACATCTAGGATCTTTAATCAATTTATACACCAAATTTCACGCCCACTGCTCAATTTGGAGCGAAGATATATGAGGAAAAGTACTTTTTCAAGGTCAAAAAGAGGAAACTCCTTTATCTCCCCACCTAATTGACCTGGGAAGCTGTTTTTTGGAAATATTATGCAACTTCGAACTGGCTATCGATCGGCTCAAAAGAAAGCAATTTTCGCAATTTTTACTCCTCAGCATCCCTTAACCCTAAATTCGTGCATGAATGAGTTTTAATCTATGCTTATTGACCTGATTTGAGCGATATTGGTCCATATCTAGCCAAGTAAATAGTTTTAATACGTATTCGGAGAAAAATGTAAAATTGAAAAATCGTTCTCAATGGTCTTCTAGGATCCCCAAATGGATTTTGTTGTTTATCCCTTCATTGTCTGTCGTAGGTGGATAGACCATTATAATCTGGTTTTCATTGACGATGTGGCGTAGAAAATTAGCCTAAATAGGACAGGGAGAAAGATCGTTGCGAATAGCTAAATCTTAATTTCCTCTATGCTTACTTTCCCGTTATTCAAAAACAATGAGGAAAACAATAATAGAGAGGTAGTAGGTACATGCTACGTATATATGTATAACATTTCATCTGCGCAGCACGCAGCACGCAGCGCGTGATTCTCTATTGACATCACGTAAATTTTTACATTTTAAATCATGATGTTGTAGTATTAATTAGACGGTTTCTTTTTCTTTCTTTTTGTGCTAATGCAATGTACCTGCGGTACCATCACCTAAAGCGTTTAGCATCCATTTTATTACGCTCTCGTGGGGTTTCTACTCGTTTATCGGGACCTATATTAATTTGAATAATTGGAAGGTTGATAAAATTACCATTCAATTTATAAAATATTCGAAAATTTTAAAAAGGGAATTTTCTCTTCGATCCTATTCATGTTACTTCAAACGTAGATAATGCAAATCGATATTGTATTGTGTTCAATTATGAGATAAATTTTTAATTTACTAATGGATCAGCAAGGTCATCGGTGTGTTGATCAAAAATCATCTTAATTTTTTCTTTTCTTTAGCAATAATTTTAATAATGATCTATCCAAATTTAGTTTTACCACGTACATGTTCCGTTTAATAATTTCAGGTTCTTGTTCAATTTATCCATATCTGGTTGAAATGACTACAGGAAGGGTTGTATAATAAATAAGAAAACTATTCACCTTATGATTCTCATCCACTTTATTACATGTATTTCCCTTATCCTTATTGCTTTTCTGTTTCGCGTAACTAATTGCTGGTTATTTTGAAACTAGAAAAAAAAAAAATAACCTAATGGCATTTACACTTTGAACAGCGCTGCGTTATGTATCTTAGGTATAGTTAAGTACATGTATTTACGACATTATGTGGCACATACTTCTACATATTAGTCACTTTTACTTGAACCGAATGCGCATAATTTTAGCCTACCAACTACCAAGTAGCAGAGTAATATCATGAAGATGTTACATCATCGAGCAATAGGTACATATTATTCCAATTCGTGGTTAATTTTTTTACCTACGTAAGTAGGTATATATGTTTTGAAGTATCGTACATTTTTTTAGAATACGTTCGATGGTCGAATTATGAAATCTTTACTTACTTAACGCGCCGTAAAATATGGTACGATTTTAAAAGAAACATTTTTCGTTTTTTTTTTTCCTATACGAATTTTATTATTTGTTCGAAGAATGGCCGGCGACGATTTAGGAATTATTCGGGAATATAAATTGCGTTACTTAAGTATTTGTTTTTAATGTATGCAAATAAATATGAAAAGTTGATGGCAACTGTCACCGTATAATGACGCGATCATTTCTTACGCTGCTCTGCTCTGCTCTGTTACATTTTCTTAGAAATACCGATTCGTAAAATAGCCAAACGTAAACGGAAGTCATTTGCGAATTTTTGAAATCCATGCTTGGTTGATAAAACGCCGGTGCTTAAAATGTTCTAGTGAAGTGTTGTGGGAGATTTTCTTGAAGGGTTCTAGATTGAAGTGAAATTTAAATATTCGTGGTTTTATTTGTTTTGTGCTTATAATAGAGATGTTTCAGAAAGCGTGCGTGTGTGTTTTTTTTTTTTAGTATTGCTATATTAACACGAAGAAAAAGGCTTTCGAGGGTAGTAAAGAGAAAGTCAGATTATGTTATGTTTTGTTGACCGCATCGTCCTATACAGGTATATTGTAAATCACATCGAAAGACCTTTGAATAACTTCTTTGGCAATAGTAATGTCTCTATTAGGGATATATAATAAAATAGAAAGCGTGATATAGGTCAGTAATGTATCTTTGACCAATTGTTTTGCTGGTGGTTAGAAAGCAAGTGTAACTAATTTCAAGTCTTTGTTTGCAAACTGCAGTTACAATTCAATATATCTACCATTCATTCAATTTGATTCTATTTTCGTAATGTTTTACTCTGTGCACACCATTTTGTTGTCATAGTCAACAAACATTTACATACTTTGATTTGTTTTTGTTTTTTTTTTTTTTCAAAAAAGAAAATTTCTTAAATATTGTTAATCAATACGGGCTTTTTAGACTGATTTTCTATGAAATATTGTCAATGAAAACCAGGCTATTACAGTCTACTGACCAACGACGGTGAGGAAAATACCAACAAAATCCGTTTTGGGGTCCTATAAGACTATTAAGACAATTTTTGGTCATGTCAGGTATTTATTTTTATTTTTTTTATTTTTTTTTCGAACATTGAAATTATTTACTCTGCTTGATACTGACCAAAATCGCTCTAATTTGGTCAATCGGCTCAGTTTGACTGCGAATTAGATATATATGATTGGCGATGACCTTGGGTCACAATTAAGTTTTGTCCCCTTTTTTGGGGTAGTGGGTGCTGAGGATTCAAAAACACAGAAATTCTTTCTTTTTGAGTTAATCGAAAGAGAATCCAAGTTATATGACATCCAAAAAGTAATCTCCTGGGTCAATTGGGTGAGGAGATATGAGGGTTTCCACGATTTTGACCCTGAAAAAGGGCCGTTCCTCCCCTATCTTCCCACCAAAATGAGCTACATAGTTAAAATTTGATATGAGCATTTAGTTGAGACCCTACACGTGCCTTTTAGAGATTTCGACTTTTTAGCCCCATTACACCCCCTCACAGTCCCAAATATGTCATTTTTTGGTAGATTTTTCTTTAATTTTTCTGATCATAATCTCTCGAAAATCAAGCTGAAAAAGCATCGCTTTTTAGGTTTGAATCTGATCGAAATCTCCGGGAAGAGGAAATTTCGTATAAGTACTGTCGAATATGAAATGTATTTCCAATATTCCCGAACTTCCCCAAAATCAAACCATATTTTCCCCCTTGGGGGATTTGGTAAGAAAATGCAAATTTTGGTTCTTCGACAATAACTTTCCAAATAACGCACTTACGATATAAATGTAGAAACCAAAATTGTGGAGCACCGAAAGGCAAGCATTTTTGCTACCTCGATTTTTTCAATAGTTGTGGGAAGGAGGAGCTGTGGAGAAAATAAATTTTGATCGTTTAAAGACATTATTTTATCAAAAGTTGGTCCTCGCTTCACTCGGGCAATTTATGATTATTATTCGCTTTATTTATAAGACTTGAATTCCGAGAAGTTGAATTTTTTTTATCGCACACTTTTCACAAAAAAATGTTGTTACTGTTGAAATTATTTGGTAGAAGGGAGAAATAGGGTGGTAAATTTTACAAATCGGCAGATTTTTGAGGCCGCAAATTAAAAAGAAAAAGTCAACAATAATGCTCCAAAAAATGTGAAATTATTAATATTTTTGAGAACTGAGGTTTCTAAAACTTTGGGGGTCAAGATTCGTTAAGCACTACTTGTTCTCATTTTGTTCTCTAATCTTGAATACTGTCAATAGCGTAAAAGCAGGCGCCCCCTCTACGATATTGTTCCTTTATAAAAATATTTCTGCAGGAGAAAAAACGGAAAAATTCATTAATTAGAGCTTAAAAATGCGTCAAAATACGTTTACAAAATTTTCGCCCTCTTCAAAGCCAGATACAGTTACTCGATTGAATACTGTTGACGAATTTCTATAGAAAGAGCCAGCCGATGGTGAGGGGGGGTGGTAAGTAAATGGTTCAAGTGATTGTGTTCACGTGAGTCAAGGAAGAGGGACGTGGAAAAAGTTTCCCGGGCGGAAAATTCCCAGCTACGCTACTATTTGAGTTACCTTGATGAAAGGTAGACGTACATTCCAGCCAGATAAAAATCTAATGAATTCTATCTCGTGGGGTTTGCAGGCTCTACACCCGTTCCTTACAGCGATTTCAGCCCTGGACCCAAACTAGGCTTCTCATGGGGAGGTTCAACTTTTGTAATCGATGAGAAATTTTCTAATATCACTTTTTTTTGTTTTCTCCATGGCTCCCCTGCATGGCCAACTAGGGAAAAAATGAAAAAAAAAAAAAAAACGAAAACGTTCGTCTTTTGATGCTCTACAACGTTCGCTTGAATCAATTTTTCAAAATTTTTATTTTAACCGGTCTACGCTCGGAGAAAGTTACGACTTTTTCAGCAGAGACTCCACCCACTCACTTTGAGAAAAGATGCCCTAGCTCTCTCCCCACCCCCACCTCGTAAAACCACCGAGGAGAAAAAGTCATACAAGTATAAAATGTTCACCTTTTCATGCTCTACAACTTTGGTTGCAACTTTTTTTTTGTAAGTATGTTATTTGAAAAGTTATTAGCAAAGTACCAAAATTTGCATCCCTTTATCTCCCAAAAAGGGAGCAAAATATTCAGGAGTACCTATGCACGAAATTTCCGCTTTCCGGGAATTTTGATCGAGTTTGGGCAATTTTTGAGCGACAAAAAAGTTCGTACTATTTAGTATACCATGCACGAAATGAGGATAGTTATCTTTAGACAGATATCTTTCAACTTTAAAGAGGAATATTTGTGCAATTTTTCTACATCAAGTTTAAGATATACCTATAAAAAACCATGTTTTTCTCATTTCAGTTCACCCTTATTTTAATAGCGTCGATGTTATCTGGAATCGAAAAGGCTAGATACATTTCAGCAGATGGTTTTCTAAAAAGGACAACTCGCGCTGTATCATAATGAAGTATTAATAGTCTTCCCTCCAACCCCTGTTTTGCGTTGATCTATTTTAAATTCTAGAAACCCTTTATTGATATAATATCTTATCTAAATCTGTATATACCGAGCATTTATTTTATATACCTACCTACTTGCTCGATAATAGCGAACATTACAAAAAAAAAAAAAACCTCCTCGAAAAGCGTCATTGTTACAAAATGACAGTTACGTTTAGGCCTCTGCTCATATGTGTAGCAGCGAGCGCAACAAGAGGGTAGTTTTTTATTCGTTTTATAGTCAGCCTTTAACTTTGCTTTCGCGAATAACCCATTTGATGTATTGTGTAGTAGGTTTAATCGCTTATAAATATCATTTAACGTTGGCTTTTTTATTGGTATAGAAACCTGCTTTTTTTCACGCCACATGATCTTCGTTATAATAAAGGCAAAAGTGATCTCAAAGGAATTGCGATAATGTTACGCGCAATGATATTAACAGGTGCTAGATGCACTTGAGAAGAATTTTTTTTTTTTTTTTTCGTTCGATGAATTTGCGTATCTGGTATCTGAATTGGGCATCTGTCGATATAGACTGTACCTCGAAAGAAGACCATGCATATTCAATACCATGCAAGTGTACGGTGTATACTGCGCGTGCAATGTTACTTATCTATGTATAAAGATCAACGAATAAATTCTATATTTTAATATTTTAGTATCGGCTAAATTTACACTAGTTGACAGTGTTGTAGCCTTGACGATTACATAAATGTATTGGAAATGTCGCGTCAGCTATCGAAAAACACGTTACGCCTTTCCGTCTAATTAAATGGTAAGGTAATCGGATAAATTACTTAATATTCAAATTTGGTAAATATTTATACGTACAAATATCGCATGGCTGCTTGACGAAAATGTGTTCAAATGTGAAAATCATTCTTAATAATCTCTAATCGACAGGTTTATATTAAGATGTAGAAACAGATAGGCATTATTGATTTGGTATCGTTATATGTTGCTTTTTTTCTCCTTCCTCTCGAAATCTAATAAGCCGACAAATTGATGCGGGACATTGTGATACAAGGTCGCCCACATGCAATGTTTTTCTGTACCCACAACGCACCGTGTGCGTCGCGTCCTTTTCGAATCGAGCTAATTAAATGAATGCTGTGTATTCTTTTGAGAAAAAAATGTAGGATGCTATAACGGGTATTCCGTCAGTTATTCTGTTGTTATTTGAAAATTATTCTCCGTAGATAAAATTTTATAATTTAGTACGTACTCGTACGAGCATATTTATAATACCGATACTTTACACCATTTGTTATGTACCAACGAGTATGGGAAAATTGAACGAAGGCGAAGATGAAATTTGAATAATTTCAAAGCAGTTTCTGGCGTCTTTTGTACTGCTCATTTGCGAAGTCAAATCTTTAGGGAATTCACGCGCTAAGGGTACCAGTCAATGTTGAAATTTTTTTTGAACAAGTCTGAATGGAAAATTCGATATTCGATAATTGTGCAGAAGTTGAGATGAAAATTATGTTTTTTGAACGAACTTCAAAACCTAGTATATGGAGCATTTGTACGTCAGATAGATATGAGTTTTATAGCAATGTATTTCTCAGCATGTGTTCGCCTTAGCGTTTGACTATCGTTTTGCATGCATAAGCAGCGAAGTTGGTTGCATACCTACCTGCATTAAAGGTAATTTTTTTCCTTTCATGAAAAATTTCTAAATTTCATCTATTTTGGTCAGTATCGGGCTGAGCAAATAATTTTTTAGTTTTGGGGCGAAAAAATAAAAAATAAATAAATATCTGACATTGTCAAAAATTGTCTTCATAGTTTTTTGGAATGCTTTCAGAACCCTAAAACGGATTTTCCCCCGTCCGCAATAGGTCGATAGACCGTAATAGCCTGATTTTCATTGGCAATATGGCAGAGAAAATGAAGCTAAAAAATCGCATGAATTAATCCCTTTGCTGATTTTTTTGAAAAATATTTTTTTTTCACGTAATTTCTAATTTTTTTTGCTTTTGGACCATCTACGAAATTTTTCCTTCAATTTTGTGGATTTTTCTCTCCGTTTTATCACTGTTTTAGATTATTTTGAGGCTTGTGATTGGCGTTTATTTCTAATTAACACAAATCAGCAAAAATTTTTCTTCCAATGTTTTGGATATTTTCCATTCTACCAATGATTTGGTCTGTTTTTAAACATGTTTTACGGTTATTTTGAATAAACGCAAATCGTAGTAAAAGACTTTCCCTGTAAATTTTCAAAATTTTTTTCATAACTTCTTTGGGACATTTTGAATTATGTTCAATGTTTATTTCAAGTCAACACAAACTAGAAAAATTTTATCATTCACTTTTCCGAATTTTCCTTTTTTTCTGTATCAATCTGTTATAGATCAATCTGAGTTGATCTTGATCTTGATCGTTCTAAGATCTTCGGTTATTTGAAGTGAATAGGACCCGAAAATGCTTCTTTTTTCGCAATATTGTTAAGTTTTTCTTTCTTCCACCGATTTAGACCATTCTGAGATGTGTCCAGTGGTTATTTCAAGATAAAATACAAAAAAAATTTACTGTCAAATTTTAGAATTTTTTTCGTTTTACTATTTATTTGGATGGCTCTAAGCTGTTTTCAGCGATTATTTCAAGTGGATTCGGACCGGCAGACATTTTTCACACTCTATAGTCAATTTTTTTCTCCTTGCAATTTTTTGTAGATAATTCTGACAAGGGAGATTTCTCAGCTGTCTGGCTCCGATTTGAACGAAACCAAGATAGATGGAGAGAGCACGTCCGAAAACCCTACAGAACCAAGTTTTCAGCTGCTGAAGTTCCATATTGGATTTTGGTGAATTTCTGAAAATTTTTACTTACTGTCAGCTGATAAAATATTTTACAAAATATGACCTATTGAAGTTATAATGGAGAAAATTGGGTTACTATTTAATATTGACCGTACGAATCGATCTATACGATTTTTCAGACGTTTCAGAGGGACCAGAAACTTTTTTTTTCTTCAGGATTGTAAAAAAAATTGAAAAATTGAATGGGTTGAGACATCTGTTCAACAAAAACTTGTTTGTAGTCCAACCTGGAGCTCGCGATTCAGTATATCAAACTTTCCAGAAATTCTGGCGCCTCTGGCAAAAAATTCATTTCTCCGGGATTTTTAAAATGCTCTAGAACGTTCGAATATGAACTTCAGCAGCTGAAAATTTTATCCTAGCCTGTCAGCATCGATTCTAATACATTAAAGTAGTTTTTTTTTTGTTTTTTAGAAATTGCCACCGGACAGTTGAAAAAAGTTTTTTGTAATTATATTAAAAAATTCACTAATTGACAAAAAAATTAATTTTCCAACTGTTTAGTTGAAAATACTAAGAAAGCAATCTTAATATTTTAGAATGGGTGCCATTACGCTAAGGTAAAATTTTCAACTGCTGAAATTCATATCTGGCCGTTCTAGAGTATTTTGAAAATCCTAGAGAAGATGAAACTGTTGTTGGAAGCTGCAGAATGCTTTGGAAATTAGACAGATGAATTTAACAGGTCAATATTAATAGCTGCGCGTTTTCCAATTCAGAATTTTTCAATTTGTTCTTTGTATTTCCAATTTAAAATGGCCACATTAAAACTTTTTATCTTAATCTGTTAGAATGCATATTAATAAGCTAGGATAAAATGTTCAGCTACTGAAGTTTATACACGACCATTCTAGAGTATATTAAAATCCCTGAAACTGTAAATTTTTATGTGCAGGCTCCAGAATTTCTGGAAAGTTTGATATAGCGGATCGCGAGCTCCAAGTTAGGCAACAAATATGTTTTTGCTGAATAAATGGTTCAACCCATTCAATTTTTCAACGTTTTGAAATACTGAAAAAATACAAATTTTCTAGAGCCTACAAAACTTCCGGAAAATAGGATAAATCAATTCGCGTGATCAACATTAAGCAGTAACCCAATTTTTTCCTTTATAACTTAAATAGATCATATTTTGGGAAATGTTTCATTTTCGATGTATTTATCAGCTATACACACTACACAGTTGGTGCAAATTTAAAAAAATTCGTCAAAAATCCCAAGACGAACTTCAGCAGTTGAAAATTTGTTTCTGGAGGATTTTGGATATGCTGTTTACATTTATCTTGGTTTCGTTCAAATCGAAGCCGGACATTTGAGAAGGTTTCCTTGTAAACAATGTTTCAGAAGTTATTTCAATAACTGTTTCTCTTATTGATTCGGACCATTCTGTGTGGGACGGTGTGATCAGCAATGAATTTAAGATGGTGAAAATTGTAAAAAATTATTTGTACATTCTGAAAAAGAGTAAAAAAAAAGTGGTCAAAATACACGCGCTTATTTCAAACACAATTTTCACTTTGAAAAGAAGAAAATTTAACAATAACGGGAGTATAAAAAACAACGTATAAATTGCTCTGGTAGGCTATACAAATGTTGAAATTGTACAAACGTGGGTCATTTGTTCGCTTTCGGTCCATTTAATTGGTAACGACGACATCGACGGTAGAGGTGCGGCGGTAAAATTGCTCGAACTGGATGATGTACACAGCGGATCGGATTGGTTGAGTAAACATCGTTGAACGTGCATTACGCTACGACATTTACTCGGCGTACAAATACGAGGTGGAAGCTTTTGTTTGATGGGTAACTCAGATACTTAAATGCAACCGTAGCTGTAGTCGGCGTCGTTCATTTCAAATTATCGACTACGTAAACTGTACAAATAACGCATATCGCTCATTATCTTATTATCCCGTAACGAACATTATTCATCACAATTGACACGTCTTCGAACGTCATCAACAATGAATACACACAAAGTCTGTATAGGTACAGAATGAGAGCATTGTGTGTATGAGGGTATAGGTACCGTATACAAATACATACCTAGGCGGCAAAGCAATGAAATTCGATAGCGTAAATAATAATCTACCGGGGCGAAGATGAAGACGGAGAAGACAGAAGAAGATGCAAAATTGCCGGATTCCAAAGTGTAGTTGAACGTTTTCGAGTAGATGTTCTCGCGTCGCGTCGCGTCGCGTCGGGTCGGGTCGGGTCGGGTCGCATCTTATGCTGATGGTGGTCAAAAGACGACAATCACGATGGTCATCCGAGTGAAGACAATTTATCATAATTTCGGGTGCAGGCCAACGATTAAAAAATTATTCTCGGTATTAGGCGTACCTGTCCGTGTACCAACTATGAACAATGAAGGTTTTTATCAAGGGCCCAGGTCTTCCAATATGCCCAAGATGAAATTACAAGGACAAGCACTCGCGAAACGACTGAAAAACCGAATAGGGTGGGTGTAGCATAGGCTACCTTTGCAGACGCGAAACATAAAGAGCGAGTTACGTTCGCGTAATACGATGTACACTTATAGTTACTTAAAATGCGCGTACTTCGGTGAAAAAAAAAAAAAAAAAAAAAAAAGCTACGTATTTTATAATGTTTAATCCCGAAGAACAGATGTATTAAATGTAAAAAAATGCGGTTTTTACTCTCATTCAACACTTGTTAAATCGTGTAGCCCCGCGGATATGTGAATTGTGGATAGAACAGAGATGGAGAGAAAAAGCGAAGAGAGACTCTTTCTGAAGTCGAATACGCCGCTCTTATGCTAGACATTAGCTAGCTACGTATCGTGTACTCTGTGCACTATACACAGATGAACTATCTTGCGAAAAAAATGTGCAGCAGAAAACGTCAGCGACGTTTGGATAATATGTGACTGACAGAAGTGGCGGCTTTCTTGACAGACTAGACTGAAATCTTAGAACAAGATGCCAACAGTGGAATTACACAACGTATAACATTAACAAACAATAGCTTGTCTGTCCAGAAGGCGTCCGTCAAATTAATAGCTTTCAGTTTTTCGTTTTTCCATTTTTAAACGCCTTGTTTATCATCCGATATTACCTAAGTATGTATCGCTTCCTTGTCCACATTTCATTGAAAATACTTGAAATTTAGCGTACAGGGCTTATAAGATTTTTTTTCTTGTTGCTGTTATTGTTGTTGTTGGTGGCGGTTTTTTTTTTTTGCTTGCATCGAATACCGGTATATGGTTATTTTACATTCTAACACGTATTCGTAGTATAAATAAAAAAATTTCGATCGGTTCTTGTCTGTTGCACAAATACATACATACATACTTACCTACGTATGCTTGCTTACATGAGTTGGATGAATGCATCATCATCGGCTCTTCAAACAACTTGCAAATAAAAAAATTGATTTTGATTCCCTTCGCCGCGATTTTCTCAGTAATTAACCGACAAGTTTTAATGAAAGATGCTAGTTCTGCCAGTAAAATAGATACTCGTCGGGTATTTTACTAATTTATCCAATTAGGTAGGTAACTACCTACCTATGTTTATGTATTTTAAAATTAATGGTTGTAGATTTTCAGACGCGACGCGATCATTCGAATTTAATGTTGACAAATACGCGTGTAGGAAAAAAGGTAGATGATATTGAGTTAGAATTAGCTCATTTGTGCTCATTAAAACTGGCGGATGACTTCTTTTAAAGAACGTCTATAAAACTGTCACTTAAATACATGGGAAAAATTGTGTATTTTTTTCTAAAAAAAAATCTAAATACGTATAGTTTTCCTATATTTACTCTCACTTCGTCGAACTGTTCTTTTTCTTTTTGGCAATGAAAGGTCATAATTGGATCGGTATAGCTGACATGATACTATTAATATTTGACAACTTGAATTAGAGTTAATCTAGGCAGATAAATCATATTCAAAAAAAAGGAAAGAAAGAAAAAAGGCTTTGCAGTGCGTTGCTTTTTGTGCCAGATTTTTGTAAAATATTGGCTGTATGCAAACTGTTCCATTCATAGAGCACCTTGGAATGTTTTTTTTTAAATCAGTGGTAGGGGCACTGGAAGATATTGAAATGGCTAGCTGAAACTCCTTAAAGAAGGTATATACCAGGTGTTTTGCATTAACCTCCCTTCCATTACACCAGTGATAGGTCAACTCATGAAACTTACAGGTACAATGATTAGCACACTCAAAAAATCGAAGGGACTGAGATATGCTATTTTCAAAATTTTATTTTCCGCCAAATCTGCCGCTCACTTTGAAAATTCATAGAAAAAAAAATTATTAACGATAAAAATTTGCTGTTCGCTCTAAAACGCAGTACGGTTTAAAAATTAAGAGTGGGGGTGAAATGGTTTGTAAAACATAGCAAAATAAATACAACAAAAACTGAAAAATTTGAAAATTTTCTACTAAATTTTTGGTACGTAAATTGTCGCAGTTTGTTAACCATTTCATTCCCACTTTTGATTTTTTCACCACAATCCCTTACTCATGTTCCTTGCCCTATAGCGCACTCGTTTTGCTTCTCTCGCATTTATCTTTAAAAATTGGAATTTTTTTACTAGTCTTGTTTAAAATTGACTAAAATTTTTTTTCTTCAATATATATATTTTTTTATTATGTAAATGTAAGCCATGGGGTTATCACTCCAAGTACTGAGTTTTAGGCGCTTTCCCGCTTATTTAAAAATGTTTTACTCAAGTGCTTAAAATAGATTTTTACAATTTATGCACAGAAAACTAAAAATGTTACAAATCTTTAGCCATATTTTTTAGTTTTTGTTTTATTTTATTTTACGAACCCTTCCATGCCCACTTTTGGTTATTATACCACTCCTACTCGAGAGTATTTGTTATGTTTTAAAACAAACAGCAAATTTTTTTCACGATTAATTTTTTCCATAAATTTATAGTGAGTGGCAGGTTTGGGTAAAAATGAAATTTTAAAAATAGCATGTCTCAGCTCCTTCAACTTTTTGAGTATGCTAATCATTACGCACATAAGTCTCAGCGTTGGCCTGTCACTGGTTTAAGAGAAGGGAGTTTAATGCTGAGCACACGGTATAGAATCCCTGCATAAATTACACACCAAATTTCAACCTCAAGCCAATTTAGAGTGGAGTTATACAAGGAAATGTAAGGATTTCGAAAAATAAGATAAAAAATCCCAAAAAGTATTACTTTTGCAAATCTGTGAAGAGGTGCAATTGGGCTGAAAAATGAAAAAAAAAAACAACAGGTACATTTAGAACGCCTTACTTGATTTACATACCGAATTCCAACTTACTAGCTCAATTTGGTGGAAAAGTATGCATGGAACCGACTTTTTTTCAAGGTCAAAAAAGGGAAAAGCCCCTATACTTCTCCTCTTAATTGACTTAGAAGGCTGATTATTGGATATATTATACAGCTTCTGATGCTATATCGATTGTTCGCAAGGTCATTTTCACTTCTATATATCAAATCTGTTCCCAGTCTAAGTCTACTTCCAGTTGCAGGGCTGTCAGAGTGATTTTTAAAAGAATCGTTAGGACATCATTAAAAAAAAAAGTCTAGAAAATACCTTTACACTTGTTTTTATTGCAACGTAATTTACGATAAACTACTCGGTAATTTACTGGCAATATTTCGGTAATTTACCAAGAATTACTCGATATTTACCAATAATTACTCGGTAATTTATTGGTAATTACTTGGTAATTACTGTTTTACGATTATGCAGTCAAATTGTACTACATAGACATAGTTCACATGCCATATGTCATAACGCTTGTTGGTTTAAAGCAAAGTTGCACGAAATTTCCTGTAATTTGTAATCTTTTTCCTGAAAGTCCTATTAAAACCGTAGAAAAATCGGCAAAATGTAAAAATTCATGGAAAAAACCTCGAAGTTTTTCGTGAATCTGTCAAACATCACTTGATTTAAGAATAAATCCATAAATCTGGCAGCCTTGGTCGATTGGTTAACTCTGGTTGGTATCGAGCCAAATAAATGATTTCTGGTTTCGGGCAAAGAAATAAAAGTAAAAAGGAATAAATTTCTGACATGGACAAAAATTGTCTCTATGATCTTCCAAGACTTTAAAATGGATTTTTTCCAATTTCCCCCTTTCCCCCTCATGTACCGTAATTTGATAGCTCATAATAGTTTGGTTTTCGATAATAATATGGCGTAGGATATTAGGCTAATATGTAAATCATATGTTTTCAGTGAAATTCCTTATGATGGTGCCACATTTACATGCAGTACAGAGGCCAAATAACCTTTAAAATAATCGCCATATCGAGAAAATGAAACCCTTTCGTGTATTTATATTGATGGTGGTTTGACTTTGTCGTCGTTTATGCGAGACCTTTCGCGATAAAATAAATAAATCATTCGGTACGATACGATGCTTTTTTTCACGTATTTAATCTCGAGATGATCGTAAGCCCCGAATCGAATATTAGTACTCGTGGAATTCGTCGTGTTTTCATTCCAATTCCAGGGTATTTACATGTGATGCACACACGTAGGCTATACTCGTTTCGTGAAAAATAATCCGTTTCGATACATTTTGTATACACATTCGTCTTATGTGTAGATAATCTGTTACTTATATTTTAGAGTATTATACTCGTACTCTGGTAACTATATACTTAAACATAAGTGTAATTTTTAATAGATTATTGAGCCGACAATGTGTGGCTTTTGATGCGCGTAAAGCGATTTGTTACTAGGAGCCCTTAAGCGAAAGCATATCGTACAAAGATGTCCTATTAATGGAGATAAATTTTTCACCCGTATAACCGAAATACAGCGTTGAAAAATTCTACGTAGGATTATTGGTGTTTAATTTTTTTTCTTAAAAGTTGTTTTTGCATGCATAAGTAAGGCTACATCGACGATATAAGCCTCTGGTCAACAATATTTTTAGCATTTAAACGAATAAGGAAGAAATGGTAAGTTGAGGAAATCGACGCGACGCTGGTAATATTAAACCGAAAGCGTATTATACGTAATTGAAATCTTTGTGAATTTTTCATCAGTTCTTAAGTACTTACAAAACTTGTTTTTTTACCTTCGTTACTTTTGAGCGATGATCTTTCAGTATTATCGACAAAATTAACGATTGATTAATTCAAAATACAAATTGAGCGTATTTTACCTGACAACTTTCACCAGCTAACTAATTCATGAAAAGTTGTTAATGAAAAAAAAAAAAAAAAAAAGAATGAAAAATCGTCAACTTGTCTTTTTTGTCGTATTTAAGAAATTTTTTTATTAACGTAACCTATAACGTTTCACTGACAAATCATTTACCTATAGGAAGGCTGTTTAAGTGATTAATTAGCTTCGTGACAGTTATGAATGTAGCTCTATTTTCAATACCGTGCATTGGTTTCAGTTGAATTTTTTTATAAATTGAAAACCGAATCAAAGAATCCGAGCAGTAGTCTAAATGATGAGAAGAATGAATGTTCCGTTCCGTTCGGTGTACGTAGACCTACTAAATCTATGTATGGTATGTATGAATAGTATAGATACCGCTGCCATCCTGAAAGTATTTCGTTACCTTTGAAATGTCGTTAGGATGAAATGTAAAAAAAGAAAAAAAGATTTCCACGCTATGAATTGTTTTCTGTTCGATTTTTTCCACTAATGTTTTACTTTGGGGAATATTACGTATGGTGAATAATCCGACGTGAGACGTTACATGTTTCGTATTCATATTCGAATAAGGCTAAGCTTGACAATGCTTATCATCTAGGGATTTTGCAAAATGTTTAAAAATTGAATTGTTTTTCTCGTCATACTGGAAAATTTAATGGCTTATTGAAGGTATTCTGCAAAAAGGTACCGTTATTGTTGTGATGTTGAAATATTCGTAAATAGGTACAAATATTTATTTTGTGTATACTGAAAGAAAACTTGAAAACATTTACGGATTTTTAAAAGCACGAAAATCCTTGTTTTTTAAAGCTCGTACATCTAAAAACTACCCCTTTAAAAAGTCACCTGTCTCGTAAATATAAAGAAAAAAATAATCACAAAAGATTGTCGTCCGCGTTATGATCGTAAAAATACCCCTTGGTCGCGTGTTCGTGACTGCAGGTGAAAATTTATGAAGGTAACGAGACCGTTTAAATAATAAATCTTTTTAATTAAGGTCTTAACAACAACAACAACAACTCGAATTCTTGTAGAACCAACGTTGGAGACTACAAGAATCCATTTTTACACTGTGAAACTCGGACATTCGATTAGAATTTGATTTTCTTTGGTATAGCATCTCTTTTTGCATCAAAGATTTGCAAAATCATCTTCAAACTAGCTGGTAAGCGGGCAAAAAAAAACAGAACTTGTCTGTCTCGTTACCAAGGCAGTAAGCTTGAACTAAAAGCAAAAGCATTTCTTTCGTGAGCGATAGATATATACGATATGCATTTAAAAATACGCGTAACCAATCTTATGTTTAACCGTAACCTTGCATATACAGTATGTGGATTATTACTCTCGGACAATAATAATATTTTATGAAATAAATCATCGATTGTCGAATGCCCGTTACTGTTATTGTAAAAGAAAATTCATGTCTTCTCTTGAATTATTATTCAAAGCGTTACCGAGAGATAATAAATATGCCTTGAGATTATTCTGTTAAAAAGAAATAGGTTTATAATGTAAAACGCATGAATTGGTGGGCAGATACGCATGATCACTGTGTAATATGTGTGGAGAATCTTTTACGAAAATTGAAAACTTCTTACGTCCTGTTTCTATTGTGCGTACATCATAGTACATGTATCGGTGACTCCCTGTAAACTTCGAAGTACGCGTATGATCAAAGATTTTTATACGCTAGGTACACGAAAATTTTTCGTCGTCAATACGCAGGGCTACAAATCGCTATCTAACATCGGAATAAATGCTCGTCTGTAAATCATTAACCTTTCGTTTTGCACCGTGCCATTCGTTGGGGAGGTCTTGACAGTTACGGTGACATTATGTACTCGTATATGATGTAGGTAGCTACTAGGTAGTAGGTTAGATACTTGTGCAACGTACAGCTCTACTATTCTTCCAAACATATGTTCCATTTCTATGCTTAGGAACATTTTTGTTACATTAGTGATGATCCTTGTGTTTTGAAAAATTCAAAATGATACCAATAGCAATATATTTGTGATTCGTTTGAGATCATATAGATATGCAAGATGAATGTTAGTGTTCAGCCTAGGTTTTGAATTTTTATTAAGCATTTTTCCATACCGTTTCTGATTAATATTTTTAGAAAATATAAAAAAAAAAAGAAAACAGTACAACTCAGTGGTATTTGTATTAGATTTTGAAAAACTTCTGATGTGCGGTGTGCTCAGCAATGTGGGGACTCCAAGCGGACTCGATTAAATTTGCTCTTCATTCATCAGTGAATGGTCAAAATTCGATCCATAATTTTAATAATCATTCCATCTCTCCTACTTTTCATCCCAAAACATTTTATTTTATGCTTCCCTGTTTATCGATCAAAGATTATGAAAAAGTGTTGAAAACTGTGTAAAAATGTACCTAAAATATAAAAACTATTCGTGAATGTCATCGAGTTTCTAGGCTCTCTTCAATTCCCTCCAGACACCATTCCATAGCCTGCATTCGCCTTCAGTAGCCTGTATTCATTCTTCAATAGCCCCTAGTTGCCGTTCAAGAGCCTCCAAATGCTATGCAATAGCCTGTAGCCACACTTCAATAGCCCTCAGTCACCCCTCAAAAGCCTGCAGATGCCGTTCATTAGCCTCAAGGAGCCATCCAATAGCCCTTAATCGCCGTTAAATAGTTTCCAGGCGACCTTTGATTCCCTTCAGACGATGTCCAATAGCTTTCTGTCGCTATTCAATACCCTCTTGTCACCGTTAAATAGCCGCCAGACACCGTTCCATACGCTCCAGACGCCATTCAATAGCCTACAGGAATCCTTCAATGGCCTACAGACACCATCCGTCGCTGTCCACCTGCCACCAGGCGCTGTTCAATAGCTTCTAGACACTTTTCAACAGTTTCCAGGTGCCCTTTAATTCCTTCCAGGCACCATGTAATAGCCTGCATTCACCCTTCAATACCTCCTAGTCGCCCTTCAATTGTCTCTAGATATCCTTTATAGCTGCCAGACACCGTTCAATAGCCTCCAAGTCACCCTTCAATTCCCTCAAAACGCAGTCTAGTAGCCTCCAGTTTGCGTTCAATAGTCTCGAGGTTGCTCTTTAATCGCCCCCAGTCGCCCTTCAATTGCTTCTAGATGCTTTTAATAGCCACCAGACACCGTTCAATAGCCTCCATGCGCCCTTCAATTCTCTCCAGAGGCCCATTTTTCAATTATTTTGACATGGATATGTCTTGGGGCTATAAGTGTGATGTTTTTGATGTAACGTTTTTGATTTTTGATTCTTGAAATTTTTGATCAAAAACTCGCGATGAGAGAATGTTCTTTAAAAAAATTGTTAAATTATTTTTTAGCGTTACACATCCATGATCTAAAATTTTTTGTCTGATATTTTTCTTGATTTTTTATCATTTTCTGTACTTTTTATCTGATTTTGTCTATTTTTAACATCGAAAGATGTCTAATAGCGCATTCTGAAAAAATCATCAGCAGTTGACTGTCATCATTAGATAACATTAGTGGGCCGTCAACAGTGTGACGTCATCATTGGACTGACATCAGTGGACAGATTTCTATGACATGGAATGACATCAGTGAACCGATTTTTTGAAGGATTGATTTTATGATTTTAAGTTGAAGTATTAAGGAAAATTAAAGAAAGTTGACCTTGAACTCAGATTGATTTTATGATTTTGAGTTGAAATGCCACCAGTTGTGCTGTCAACTGTTGAATTTAACCCCTGAACTAATTTTAAGATTTCAAATCGAAATGTCGAGAAACATTAGTTGACCTTTACTCGGATTGATTTCATGATTTAAGTTGAAATGTTGAGGAAAATTACCAAGTGACAAGTATCAAATAAAAAAACGAATTATACCAATTACATTTAAAATATCAGAACTTACATTTTTTCGATGTTTACTCTTTGCACGCAAAGACTTTTAAGTATTTATCTAATTTTTGATGATTTTCAACAATTATTTTCTTGATATAAGTCAATTTTCACCCAATTTTTAATATTTTCTTCGCGATGTTTGATTAATTTTTTTGTAGTCAGTATTGATTTTTTTTTTCAAACTTTTACATAATTTTTGTTGTTTTTCAACGATATTTCTCATATATCAAGTCAAGTTTCACCCACTATCGTTAAATTTTTTCCAGTTTTCAATGATTTCGTGTATTTTTTTTCAAATTTTTATCAATTTTTACCTACCTCCCCGGCCTCCTCGGCCAATTTATGTCCCTGAAAACTGGTGTATGAACTGCTTATGAATGGCTGAGAATTTTCTTCAAAAAATTGGCAGAAATATCTCAATATCATTCAGTTGACAGCTTGGATTAAAACGGTGTTGTATGTATGTTTTGTCTTCAACTTATCTCAAGCTGATGACAAATTCAGTTTTTTGCTGCTTTTGATTTGATGATAGTGTTTTTTTTTTCAAAATGAAGGAATTTTGCACTTCCAAAACCTCATCAGTACACAACAAACTGAGGTCGAGATTTAAAGTTATGTTAAATGAATTAGTGACGTGTTATGAGAACTGCAGTTTTTTTTATCATTTAAAAATTGAAAGAAAACAAATGATATAGTGTAAAATTTCGTGAAGTTATTAAAATTTTAAGGTGTAAAATTTTCGCTCACCTCGAATTTTTTTCTCTATCAAAATTGATAAAAGCCGGAGAAAACTTACCGTAATATGAATGCTCAATCTTCGTATGCCCAAATGTACCCATTGTTGTTCCGAAGAATAACGTACAAAAGAAAAATCGAAACTTGCATCTACTCGATCGAGTCCAAATCACCACTCAAAAATGTCTACTGAATATGCCATCTAATCCCCTTTCAAAATATTTCCATGTGAAAATTACGACATCATGGTTTCTGAGTGCTAATCCAAGTATTGAATGAATGATGAAAACTCTTCGAAGGGTCTGGCAAATTGTCGTATCGAAGCAAAAGGTGATTAATTATAATAACTGGACGATAATCGAGAAGGGATACCACGCTATACTGGAATGTTTTATCATCACTGAAAATGATACATGTGTCACACTTGCGAATAACTTTACAATTTATGATTAAGGCTTCGTTGGTCATTATTGGGAAATTTCCACTAAAGAATCACGTGACTGCATTACGCTCAGGGAAATGACCATCGAAGAAACTTAAGATACATTATTCGCAGAGTCATCTTATCAAAAGTATCACGTGGTTTGATGCTCGAGTTGAAAATGTCGCGTGTAAACGGTTTTATTAATTTTATTTCTTCGTTGTTGCATATATTTGAAGGCCGCTGAAAAATTCATTTAGGTATTTTTTTTATCGTCAGTTTATTTTGCATCGTATTACCTACTTTTCGTATAATAATTACCTATATACAATGTGTGCAACTTCCTGCGTTTAATTTATAACGTTACGAAATACCTTGGATAGCGATACCTTTAGCTGTCGACTTGTTGAAAAACATATGTCTTGGTACCTTTTTTTGTCTTACCTATTTTAATCGATACGATAATTTTGTTGATATTCGTATAGCAGTGTGTTTGTGTGCTGTTGTAAAATGACATTAAGAGTCAGAAGGTAAGGAAGGAAGATGCTTGTTTGTACCGAAATTTTCTATAATATGATTGTTATCATCGAGGATAACGATTCACATTATAGGTATGAGTATGTATTTCGAAATGTATCCCTGTAAGTAGTATAAAACGTTCCAACTCGAATTGTCTTGTAATTTACGAGTTAGCTTGTATTTTCCGAAAATGGTTACAAAATATATAAATTATTTACAGCATCGTAATAAAAACCGAAGGTGAGTACTTGGGTTCAATATTAAAACGTAAAAATTTCCTTCTCGTTGTCTGTAGACGTAGAAAGATTTTGCGATATACGTATAGGCCTATATAACCTATTACGAAGAGCGGAGGAGTAGGAAAAAAAAAAGGACTCTGAATTCTAAAAATGACGAGATGTGAACTGGTTTCTTCGTTCATGTTGATAACATCAAGCCAGACGGCATGTTACGGTATGTTTTTTGCCCTATTTTAAAATATACGATCGCTTATAAGGGATGATGCTATTGATCGTCGACCAGATTTCACTGTCGATGTCGTTTGTATGTATGCGTGTGTATGTATGTACCTAAAGGTCGATACATTTTAGCTAGGTCGTTCGACCACGGCTATGGAACCGAACACATGTTTATGCGTGTTGAACCAGTTTCATGGGTGCCAGTTTTTCATGATACCTACGTGGTTTTGAAGCTAAAATAGAAATACATACATATATTACGGTCGAATTTAAAGAATACACACTATCTACAGCTAGTAGAGCTACCGTACGTAATGCTTTCATCGAGTTATGGTTGTCATTTCTAATCAATTTTTCATCGTTAGCAAAATGTATAAAAAGGATCCGGTCGTGTCGAAGTTTTTCAATATTCCAACCAAATTTATTAGCGGCGATAATTTCAGCTCTTTTATGCGGTTCGTGTCAAATGTTTAGTTTAGGGTGGTGAGAGAGTGTACGTACATATGTATAGTGTGGCTGTGTAGATGTGTACGTGTGTGCTGCGGTTTTGTCATACTGCTTTTCTACACCGTTCACGATGATGTTGCACTTTTTACGTGAAGAAGTATCGCTTAATGAGAGTAATCGAGATATATTTTGTAGAAATTTTTATTTTGATAATTACGTAAGTCGTAAGTAGGTACTAAAGGTACATACGTGGCCCAGGGTATGGCTTACGCATAAGTAGATCGTTACTTTACACATTGGCTTTGGCTGTACGGTGGTCGACGTCGGTAAATCTCATTGGTGTATCGCGATGATAAACATTTTGAGCAATGATTTAACCACTCTATACGATCTTTATTAAATACTGTAGAAAATATTACGCACAGTCATTAGATAAATAGAAAGAAATCAAAGTTACTCGAACGAGTGAAATGCTCTCTTTTTTTCTTCTGCTTCGTACGTCCACCGAGTCGAGGAGTGTAAATAAAAAATTTTGAAGTGGTTTTTCGCTTCATGGAAGGTAGGTTGATAAGTAGGTAGGTAGGTAGGTTGATGCTAGGTAGCGGATGTTAACGACCTTTCGAACATCAGAATGCGTCATTTACTTAATACACATACCTTATCTACCTACCTACCTACCTACCTACCTACTACTTGTTGGGCACCTTTTTATACGTAATATTTTTAAGTATGCTGAAATAAGGCGAGATTGAAAATTCATTACGTAGTACGTAGTTGTACAAATCGATCGGTCGAAGGCGGTGAATGGTATGTTTTTGAAAAGTCGGTTACTTTGACAAGTTGAATTTTTGAGGTAGCTTTTTTTTTCTTCTACTTCTGTACAGTCGGTAACCTATGTGCTTACAACGAGTATTATAATGGTACTAACAACACATTACAACAAGGACCATGGAGGTAAAACGATCCTCTCTACTAGCTTAACAATAATTGACGTTATCAACTTTGTATCTCTGGCACATTGAAACCAATTACCGCCGCGCCGCCGAGTTTGCGAGTTCCAAGTCCAACTCTAACACTCGGGACGATATTTGCCTTCATCTCAGTATGTAGGTATCTACGTACGAGTACTACAATTCTACCTACCAGTCAAAGAAGCAATAAGAATATGGCTAATCGATAGCGCTCTATAATAGTCTATCAAGTATAATGTACTATGGTGGTAGATAGATATGGAAACCTAGTCTGCTTGTCCGATGGTATCTAAGAAATTTCTTTGACGTAAGCTTTTATTTGCCACGTTACTTACTTACAAACACCCCGTCCGCATAATCTCATCAATACATCTTCTGTCTGTATAATGATTCAATATACGACTCCCACTGTGAGTATTACGATTTGTTATTGCTCGTAAATTGTTGCGTCGCGTCATAAGCATGTGAGAAAATTATAAATGTACGAGTCCGACTAGCTATGTAGGTACAGATATGGTGTTCTGGAGCTGTGATGTATTAATTTCTAGTTCTGCGCGCTGCGAGGCTAAAACTGACGTTTAAGTCGAATTATAATATTGTTTCGCCGATCTTATTAAACGTACATATAAAGGTAATGAGTCGTGAACCAATAACATCGATGCCTTGTATGTAAAAAAATATGTTAACATTGGTACTACATCGGTTTTGTCCAACATCATGTATGGCTGTGTTGTTGATGTTGATGAACCTGCTATAATATGAAAGTTGTAAATTAAATACTTGTACCCGTGCGTAAGAATCGTATTAAAATAATGTTTTCGTTCTCGATTTCAAGATAGTAGCTCTATCTACATGCTTTGACACACAAACTAGCAGAAACGAGTATTATTTATAGAACTGTTCTTCGAAGTACTCGAACGCCATCTCTGTGTCGTGTTTTCTACTTTTACGATGTAATTGTATACTCCCGCACGTTTTTCCATCGCTGAATTTCTTTTTAATTTAAAAATAAAAGCAGAAAAACCCTCATACTTCCCCTCTTGATTAACCTAGAAAACTGATTTTTGGATATGCTATACAGCTTTGGATTGCATATCGATTGGCTTAAAAAGAAACAGTTTTTGCGATTTTAGCTCCTCACCACTCTGGTCCTCAAATTTGGGTATGACTGAATTTTGACTCGAGGTTATTCCCACTGCAGAAGTTTATTCCCCAAATTTGATCGATTATGTTCGATATCGAAATGAGCAAATGATCTTTAGTTTTTCGGTTGATGGGGCGAGGGGGCGATCCTCTTTTCCCAATTAGTATTAAGGTAGTAAGGTTTCAATGGAAACTGAAGCTCGAATTCATATTACTTCAATTAGGAGCTCAGGTAAGTGACTGACAATTTTCAACTCATAGTCATTCCTAACATCATTCCCAACTCGAGTTACTCATTCAAATAACACTTACATTAGTAATATTTGAATAAGATGTCAAATTTTTTTCAGCAAAATACACCATTCAGAATGAGGTATTTCTCATACTTTGAAAAATAAATGGCTGCATGCTGAAAATTTGAGATCATTCATACTAGCGATGCACATTTTCTGTATTTTGAGGTGTTTCATAAATGAAATTGAATTTCAAAAAGTATGGGTACAAAATGAACAACTTCCATGCTTCCTTTGAAGTGGTATCCAAGCTTCAATTAAATGGACGTTTTTTAAAATTTCAAAAAAAATGTACTCAGAGGTTCGAAATCCACTACTTGAAATTCTACAAACCTAAGTGATCATTCATTACTTATAGAAGTACTACTTTAAAAAAAAAAATAATTTATAAATTGAAAAAAAAAGCATCGTGATAGGTGGTAAGGTTTCAATGGTGCTAAAAAGTTAAAATCCTAAAAAGACACATCTATGGTCTCTACCGAATGACAGCACATGCCTAATTTCAACTTCATAACCAAATTAAGAGGGGAGTTATGCGCGCAACAAACTCAGAAAAAGAGAAAAAACACCCAGAAAACTACATATTTGGGATTGTGATGGGATGAAATAGAGTTGAAAAGTCGAAACCCCCAAAAAGCACACCCAGAGACCTTACTGAATGTATATATCAAATTTCAGTTTCCTAGCTCAATTTGGAGGGGCGATAGGGGAGAAATAGCCCTTTTTCAAGGTCAAAAAGGGAGAAAGCCCCTCACACCTCTCCTCCAAATCGACTTAGATAATTCATTTTTGTATATAGTGTACAACTTCTGATTTTCTGCTGATTGGCTTAAAAAGAAACAATTTTTGCGTTTTTGACTGCTCAGCATCTCCTTCCCAAAATTGGGGCATAATTCAATTTTGACCCAAGGTCATCCCCACTCATATGTATCTAATACGCCACCGAATTGGCTCAATTCACCAAATCGGAGCAATTTTGGTCTGTATCAAGCAGAGTGCATAATTTTACTGTTTGAGGGCAAAAATAATAAAAAGTAAATAAAAATGAAAATAAATAGCTGATATGGCTAAAAATGGTCTTAATGGTCTTCTAGAACTCCGAAATAGATTTCATTGATTCTCCCGCCCCCCTCCATTCACCATAAGTCAACAGACTGTAATAGCCTGGTTTTCATATTTTTCTGCAAAAATCACGAAGGTACCAATTTTTTGTGAGTAAAAACGCTAATTTGTCTGGGCTATTGGCTCTAAATTTCAAATATTGTTTTTTCACGTGTTAAAATGAATTTTAATCTTAGAAAAAATACCCTTTAAATCCTTCCCTCTCCGCTTCACTATATTTACGTCGTTAAATTTCAGTACCATGATTACAGATAAATTGTATGTATTGGCTTGTGGCCATATTGAATGAAATTTTTAATGTAAAAAAACTATCAACTTTGTTGTCTAAAAAAAAATTTTCCTTTGAAATTTTTTCCATTTCATACAAGTAAGATTTTTCCCATGAGCCAAGGATAAGCGAAGGCAAAAAGGTAGTAGCACAAAAAAGAGCCAGATAATGCGCGGTAATTCTAAATGTGAAATTAAACAAACGAAAATGAAAAAGTTTATCAACTTTTTTGCATTTATTTGGATAAAAAAAACACGAATTTGTACAAAGTGTCTGCTGAATTGTTCAAACAGAATTTCATAACTTTTCTAGTTTGTTTTTTGTACCTTCGTTTTGATAGTTTTCTATTATATCGCGCCCGTTATAAATTCTCGAGCGAAACGAGGAGCGATGGTAAAGTTTTGATGGGACGAAATTGTTACTGATCAAAAAATGTAGGTACCTTTTTTTTTAAACGTTTTGAAGCGATGTATATTCTTTAGTTTTGAAAATCTTTGAGAAAAATTCATTATTTTTTCATGATCTGTTCAAGTTTCCTTCTTACTTTTCACTTTCTTTTTTTTTTTTGGTTTCGAGTTATTTATGTAACTATGTAGGTAGGTACTAGGTAGGTACATATTCTTGTAAAAACATTATAAAAAAAACGAAAACGAACTTGAAAGTAGAAATGTTACGAAATCATTGCAAGATTATGAGTTTCCTAAATCATTTACCAAAATGAAAAGACGGCTGTTTGGAAATGAGGAATTGACTCCTCTAAAAAAATACTTTTATTTACATTTATCTACCTGCTTAATTTTTCCTAAAGTAGAAACGTCGCCAGGATTGAAAATTAGGGAGGCACAAAAGAAGGTAATAAGTTTACCATGGCTTTTCTCGAGGAATTGTGCTAGCACATGCTGGAAAAGAATCACCTCTAAGTTTCAGTCGTCTGAGTTGATATCAACTCGTGTCACAAGGCATTCAAATTTCATGACCTGACTCCCGAGCGCGTAACAAAATTTCCCACTAGCGACACGTGGTGACGAGGTACCCGTGAACGTGCTCCTCGCTACTAAGGAAACAAAACATTATTTTTGCGTGATTTGTGTTTAAAAAAATTTTCACACTGAATAAGCAGTAGAAAAAAAAATTTAGGTGCGAAAAACATAGCGCGTTTACGGGTACTTCGTCACCACATGTCGCCGGTGGGAAATGGTGTTACGCGCTCGGGAGTCAGGTCCTCAAAATTGAATGCCTTGTGGTATGAGTTAATATCAACTAAGATGACTGTAACTTTGGGGTTTTTTTTCCAGCTTGTGCTGCCCCATCATTGAAATAAAATTATTAGGTAATACAAAATTACAGGAAAACTAATTTGATTGGGTTGTTTCGTTAAAAATCCTTAGGCTCACATATATCTGCTATTTTGCATATTTTAGCCTGAAAATTTTCAGTACCTAATTCACAATATTGAAATTGTCAACCTTTGTAATTTTTTAAACGGTGTCTTTTATTTAGAAATTCGAAGTAAAAATATGAAATAATTTAAAAATTCAAACAGAACACATATTATTAAATTATACGTATTTATTTTTGGTGTACATACGTAAGGTGGGTATTTTCAAAACAAGCTGAAAAACTTCTATCGCTCGCCGTTTATCTCCGAACCGAGAAGAGTTGCTTTGCTAAAAATTCAAAGTAACGAGAAAAGGTTTTGATGGAAACTTTACGTAATATGGCTTAAAAGTTGAAAAAAACTTGGTTTTCTTTTTACTTTTGTTCTATTTCGATGAAACTAATCCTAATTCTCAGTGATGTGGGATACAAAAACTAATTTTTTCACCGAATAAATATCATTAAAAATTGATAAGATAAATTCTCTCTTCGTTCGATTATGCGTAGGTCTAGGTATCAGTATCTACCTAGTTTTATTTAAATACTTCATTTAAAAACGACTAATAAGGTAAAAAACATTAAAATTAAAAATACGCTTCATTTTCAAATGAGAATATCAAGTGTCGAATAATAAATGCTAGCGAATCATTTTTAGCGTTACTTTTTTTTTTTTTTTTTTTTTTTTTTTTTTTTTTTTA
>FIZR01008884.1:0-12416 GCA_900060175.1 Ferrisia virgata
TGTTCATAAAAAAAAAAAAAAACATCGAAATCGGTTCATAAAAAGCCGCTGTACATCAATTCAAAAAAAAGTGATCCATAACTGGTATTTTACCTTACCTAATTTCAAGCTCCTAGCTCAATTTGGAGGGGAGTTATGCGAGGAACAAACATTAGAAATTAGAAAAAAACCCACAAATTTAGGACTGCGAGGGAGTACAATCTGGCTGAAAAGTCGAGACTCCCAAAACGCACATTCAGGGTTCCCACCGAATGTACATACCAAATTTTAACTTTTCCAGCTCATTTTGATGGGAAGATAAGGGGGTGAATAGGTTTTTTTAAAGGTCAAAAAAGAAGAAAAATCCTCATATCCCTGGCTTCCTAATTCATCCAGGAGGTTGATTTTTTGATATGTTATGCCACTTTTGATTCTCTATCGATTGACATAAACATGAACAATTTTAGTGTTTTTGGTACCTCAGCACCCCCTCCCCCAAAATGAGACAAAACTGAATTTCGACCCAAGGTCATCCCCACTGATATATATATACAATCTGCCGTCAAACTGAGTCCATTAACCGAATCGAAGCGATTTAGGTCGGTATCGAGCAGAGTAAATGGTTTTAATGTTTGGGGGAAAAAAGTAAATATCTGATATGGCCAAAAATTGTCTTAACGGGCCTTCTAGGACCCCAAATGAATTTCGTTGGTATTCCCCTCGCCCAAAACCGGCGTCGGTCGATAGCCAGTAATGGCCTGGTTTTCATTGACAATATGACATAAAAAATCAGGCTAAAAAAAAGAACGAAATCCCCTCTTTTTATTGTGTACAAAATTAATATTACATAATGATCAGTAAATGGTATAATAAATTATAGTAGCAAAAGTCATATATAAAAATTTTAAAAAGCTGGAAAATTCATTCAAAAGCCCAGAATTTAAAAAAAAAATCGAGTAATTTTCCATTGTTTTTTAAAATAGTTCTTTCGTAACTAATTCGGTATTCGAGCCAAAAAAAAAAAAAAATGACACGTGCTGTAGACCCAACAGAAGCAAATCTGTAAAAAATTTATTTTACTTTTTAACGAATTGAATTACACCTCGTTGTATTAATAATTAGTTCATTTGATAATTGCACACGAATCTGAAAGGACTAAGGGAGGTGAAGATTGATGACCGTGACACAACAGCCATAAAGGCCGCATTGAAGTCATCTCGTTGATGATATAACTTCACTCGAGTGAGTAATTAAAGATCTCAATCTCACTACCATTGAAATACGTAGGCTAAGGAACGCAACAAAAAAAATCTCAAAATATGTATTAATCCGACAAAATATTTTTTTTACGACCACGTAGGTATTCAATTCTTGTAGAAATATTACATGAAAAGAAGTAAACCTTGTGACTAGAGTGATTAGAGTGTAATTTGATCTTACCCATTAGAATAGGCAGGTTTGGTACACATCGGTGTAAGTTTAATTTTACACCGCATCGAGTTAGATTGAGCTAATTACCAATGATGAATGTAGAATTGTACATCTGTTTTTCGAGTATTACAACACTTTAAATCTATTGTACTTTGTGTATTAATCGATGATCTCGAAAAAATATGTACAGTTTGAACAACGTGCTAAGCATTGTTCGCTATGGTTGAAATCTAGATCGGTAATCACTTTAATAGAATTCTCGATGAGTAATGACGCAGCACTAATTATCTTAGCTGGCTCATTATGTAAAGCAATTAAGTAATACGGGGTGATTTTCTGTAATAAATCAACGAATGGTAAGTGGAAGATTACACGTAAACAGATATCTTCGTTTTTTTTTTCTAGTTTACATCGTCAACTTGAGATTTGTATTTATGAAAGTTCTTAAAATTAGTCCATCTTTGTCACGTACGTTAGTCATTTTTTCACGATTTTTTTTTTTTTTTTTTGTAAGTTTGAAAAACTATACATTTTGGTCTTACAACTCCGCATACTCCTTACGCAATTCTTACCGAAAGACATAAGCAACCATGATCCATTCAAGTATAGCTAAGAAAGTCGTAAAAAATAATTTCTTTTCGAGTAGCTAATGATTATGTAACAACGTAACCCGAAAAAAATCCGACCAATTTCTAATTCTAATGTCTTTATTATTCTGTTTCAGGCTGACTCGTTATTCGTCCTACGTGTTAATGAGAATACTACATAGGTACCAATCTGTCATAATGGAATTTAAGAAGTCTAATTTGATCGATACGTTCCTCGGTATGATTAAATTTTACATAAATACCTTATTTATCCTGTATACAATGGCAGTGGCCAATAAATGCAGAAAATTAACGTAGGTACGTATTTTTTCTATAATTTTCGTAGATTACCGGATGCCATAAAATTGCTTCTAAATACGTGAAAAACTCGATAATCGAATTGGATGCTGTAACCAATACATATTACTCGTACCACCTATGACAAAACGGCGACGCGTCCATGGTCCATTTCAAAACGAAAGGAAAATCATGGACGGCGACGATAACTGCATTGTTAACCATTTTCCAATCACCTACGTGGGAATATGAAAAATATACGAGGTAAGCAGCTAAGCACCATGTACAAGCGACAGTTGAATGGTAAGTAAAATTATGCTGACTCATAGGTTAATTGCATCAATCACCGATATCATTATTAGTACGTTAACCTTAAACCTATCCATATCACCTTATTACTCTTACTCGAAAAACAAAAATATATTTACCAGTTTACAGTATTGAAAATAATACACCGCCGAAGGTCACTTCACCAATATATTGAAAAAATGAAAAAAAAAAAAAAAAATTACAAATATGTTTCATACGAGAATCATAATTTATAACTATTATCGGTTCACTTCACTGTGCGAAACAAAACACTGGAAAAAAATTGCACCTTTTGAAATGATTCGTAAATGAGTAAAAATAATAATAGTGATAATAATATCGAATAAGAAAAAAAAAATTAATAAACCGACTGGACGTCGATGAGTAATTATAATTCGCACCGTATGTCCCGTACAAGAATATTCGATTACTGATAGTAAAACTGAAGAAAGTATCCCATAGATAACGAAAGAGTGTCTTTATTGGCTCGACGTAAATCCTTTTGGGAAGTGGAAAGAAAGTGGTAAACTGATGGCGAAGACCGCGAAGATACTTCTCGAATGCTTGATGTTGATAGTACCTCTTACCTATGATGATAAATCTATGCGAATACGAATACCATCGAGTGTGTGTACTTGTTGTTCTGTAACAGTGCAACAGGTGGATTTTTCAATGTGAAGTTTTCAATACGCGATACCGATGCCCGGGGGGGAGGGGGGCAGGTGACGATCGAAATGTCGCTTCTCGTTGTCTGGCGTAAAAATTTCAAAATACCAGTACTACGTAGTTATGAATGAACGAAATTAAAACCTGTTCGTGTTTATGAAGTGTTGCGAAATTTTTATGTATGTATATTTTTTTTACGTTGCTGGATTTTGAAATTCGAAATTGAATCGAGAATTGTATGAAGTTTAGAAGCCCGCTGGTTGAAAACTTCCTTCTTTGAGAAAAAACTTCGCTCGGTGATATTTTTATATAGTCTGCTGATTGTCCTTCTGGTTACACCCATTCAAAAACGAATTTTTCGCTCATAAAAAGAAAATTCGCGTGTCCTTACCATTCCTTGAAAGTAACATCGAAATAAAACGCTTTTATTGCTTGAGAAGGAAAACTGTTGAAAAAATCGGTTTCCAAGAGCTGAATATGGGCTAGATTGGTGATATTTTTGATCCAAGTACTAAGTTTCAGCTTCCTGAACCAATTACAAGAGAATTAACATTAGAACAAAAAACGATTAAAATTTGCAGTTTTCGAAATTAGTACGAGTAAAGATGATTGGAGACGAAATATCGTAACTTACCAAATAAAAGTACCTATTTAATGGTATACTGGGATAAGCCAAATTTTCCTATATATATATATTTTTTTTTTTTAATTGTGCGTGCAAATGGTGAAACTACACAGTAGTGGTAAAATGACCTCAAAATGATGTGGTAAACATTTTAGCTTTCAAACTGAATTTTTTCTACTTGCAAAACGACTCAGATACAAAATTTTCTGAAAATTTTTTAACGTGCAAAAAAAACTTTTTAAGAACGTTTTCTAAAAATGAATTATTACGTACGTTTATGTTATTTCGATGATTTTTAATAATTTTTTATGTAATTTGAACTTTTGAACCCTAATTTTGATGATTTTGAACGATTTTTTCTTAATTTTTTTATTTATTTTTTGAATTTGTTTTACCCGTTTTTGTAAAATTTTTAACTAAATTTCGACAATTTTCAACAATTTTTTTCGTGATTTTTTTTGATCAATTTTTTACACTTTGCCCATTTTTTGTCAAATTTTTATGAAATTCTCGAAGATTATTAGTAATTTTTTTTCATAACATTGGTAAATTTTTCACCCAATTTTCAAATTTTTTTCGTGATTTTCAATCAAATTTCACTTCTTTATACCTATTTCTGGAAATTTTTACTCAATCTTCGATGGTTTTTGACAATTTTTTCAACAGTTTAGGTAAATTTCAACCAATTTTTCAACATTTTGGATTTTTGATCATTTTTTTGCACTTTTTACCCAAAAATGTCAACAATTTTTAAAGATTTTTTTTGTATTTTAACCCGTTTTTCAACGTTTTTTTTTGGGCCCATTTATATCAAATTTCTCCCTGATATTTTAATTTTTTTTCGTGATTTTTAATCCGTTTTTTTTTTTTCTAATTTTTGTCAAATTTATGCAACATTTTCGATGATTTTCAACAATTTTTTGATTTTTTTAAACCTATGTTTGTCGAATTTTTACCCAAATTACGATGATTTTCAACAGTTTTTTTTCATAATTTAAGTCAATTTTTTCCCTTGCCTTTTTTTACTAATTTTTTTCAAATTTTTTTCGCCAATTTTTAACGTTTATTCGTGATTTTATACCAATTTTTGTCAAAATTTTAATCAAATTTCGATGATTTTCAACAATTTTTTTAATGATTTAAGTCAACTTTTACCATTTTAAGAGGTTTTTTTGATTTTCAATAAATTTTTGGCATTTTTTTTTACAAATTTTGTCAAATTTTTAATCAAATTTCGTGGATTTTGGATAATACTTTTAATAATGTAAGTCAATTTTCAACCTTTTTTTCGTGATTTCTGATCAAATTTTTGCACTTTTTACCCAACTTTCGATGATTTTCAATGATTTTATTCATAATTCAAGTCAATTTTCACCCATTTTTGAGATTTATTTTTGATTTTCCATCAATTTTTTCATTTTTTCCCATTTTATCAAATTTTTTTCTAATTTTTAACATTTTTTTGTGATTTTTGATTAGTTTCTTGTATTTATTATTTATTTTTGTCAAATTCTTATAAAATTTTCGATGATTTTAAGCAATTTTTCTCATGTTTCAACATTTTTTCGCGATTTTTGATCAATTTTTTTCACTTTTTAACCATCTTAGTCAATTATTTTTCCGATTTTCGATGATTTTTAACAATTTTTTTCGTGATTTTTGATCAATTTTTTACACTTTGCTCATGTTTTGACAAATTTTTGGCATTTTTGATCAACCTTTTTTTTTTTTACTTTTTGCTCATTTTTGGCAAAATTTTAATGATTTTAACCAATTGTTTTCATAATTTAGGGTAATTTTCAACCATTTTTCAGCATTTTTTTCGTCGTTATTGGTCATGATTTAAGTCAATTTTCATTCACTTTTCAACATTTTTTCATAATTTCTGATTAATTTTTTGCACTTTTACCTGATTTAAAGTTTTTGATCAAAAACTCGCAATGAGAGATGATTATAAAACAATTTTGTACTTTATGTTAAAATGTTAAATAAATGTGAAAAAGTTTACAAAAATTAAAAAAATTAAATAAAAAAGGTGAAAATAGAAGAAATGAAAAATTAAAAAAAATTGAAGGTGATTATGAGTGACTTTTGCACATTTATGTTAAAATGTTTACATGGAAGTATAATTTGAAAGAATTTAAAAATCAAGAAAAATTGAAAATTAAAATGAATAATTGTAAAAATTGAAAAATCAAAGAAGTTGATTAATTTATTTGGAATTCAGTTTTTAGATGAAGAAATTACGAATGATTTCTGCACTTGAAAAAAAAATTAAAGATGATTATGAGTGACTTAGGCGCTTAATGTTAAAATGCTAACATGGATGTGCAATAAAAAAAAAATTTTTAAATCAAAAAGTTGAAAATTTAATAAAAAGTTAACTCGTTGAAGAAATTTATCTATTAATTTATTGATCTATTCAGACTGCAACATTATTTTTCTTAATTAAATAAAAAAGTAATGAATGATTTCTGCGTTTATGCTAAAATATACAAGTTGAATAAATGTTAAAAGGTATTAGTGAGTTAGTGGTGTACGTTTTGGATGAAATGTCAAGTGTGAACTGAAAATAAGTAGAGTTATGTTTGATTTTATGATTTAATTTTAATCTGAGATAAATAAATAATGAATAATTTTTACATTTCATTCTCAAAATGTTCAAGTTGGATAAATGTGTAAAAAAATTGGTGAGTAAGTGGTGTACATTTTTTATACGAGTATGTTACATATCCATGATCTAATAATTTTTCCTTGAAAGGGAAAAGAGCCTAAATTTTTCCATTTAGAAATTTTTGTTTAATTTCTACTCAATTTTCAATGATTTTTGACATTTTTTTTTTTTTTTCATAATTTAAGTCAATTTTTTTCGCTATTTACTCTTTTAAATCATCTAAAATTGATGTCCTACATTCATTTAAGGAGTTTGTTTGCTAAAAAATTCATTCGTACTTTTTCTGAAAATCACTAAAAAAGCAATAGGCCTAAGCGTATTAGGAAAAAAAAAAAAAAAACTGAAAAATGAGGAAATGGTGAAAATTTTCCAATAGTGATAATTTTGGATAATGATTTCTTTTAGATTTTACGAAAAATTTTCGAACTTTGAGTCAGTTTGGCAAGTTGAAGGAAAAAAAAACAAAAATTTTTACTACATTATGTTGAGGTCATTTTACTAATATTCTGACCCATGTCTCGCTTTCACCTTCCTAGTTGGTAAAGCATCAAAAATTGTTAATATTGAATAATAATTATGTAGTTTTGAAGACAGTATCGACCAGAAGGAAGAAGATATTTCAATGAAATAATCGTTGAAGGAGGATAGGACCCTTTCGGCGTACAACTAACATTACGCTATTTTGCGTACATTACATCAACAAATAATTTTCCCATGTACCGCGACGAAGCGAAGCGTAATTTCTTTACAATACCAGTCGGGCAGTCACTGTTGGCGAAGATGAAGTATTCATCGTGTCTTATCAACTCGATGATACTTGAAGACCGCGTACATTACCCACATCCGATCACTGGTATTACATCAAAGCTATAAACTTCTCACGATAGTGGACAGCCCGCGTTGAATTTGGTAACAGCGAAGTGTGAACTGCGACTACGAAGAGCAGTAACAAGGTGTGCTGTGATGAGGAGAGCAAAGTGGAGAAAAGAAATCAAACGATCAAAGTTGAATATTATTTCCGTCATGTCGTACTGTTTATCAATCTGTATTGTAGGTACATGCAGAGGTAGACCTACATGATACAGTTGGATAGAGGATCGGGTTCGGAGCCGGCCGCAGGGATTTCGCGAATTTATCGCCGTACAGAATATAAATAGCTTTATGGAAACGATTTTCTACATTGTGCTATATATTGTAATTGTAAAACATATGCATTCGAAAATTCGACGCTGTATTATTTGGCCAGTCGCGTCATTGAAAATGCTGCTACACGGTTGCACCGCTCTCGTGGTTCGAGTACGTACTGTACGTTTCGCGAACACCGCATTGTACGTAGAATACCTTTAATTATTCTAGTCATTAACTTGATGGAAAGTATTCTAGTTACCTAGTGACGTACTGAACTGGTTCCTATAGTGTGTATTGTGTGTATTGTGTGCTGTGCTGTGCATGTGCATGTGCTTGTGCGTGTATACGATGCTCAAGCGCATGCTACTCGCATCTATCGAACGCGTTAAAATACATAGGTACCTTACTACATACATTAATTATGTAGCTCGTATATATTCTGTATACCGAACCGATACGATACACGATACACGATACCGCCACACGACCATGCCTGCGGTAACATGTTCCCAAATACGATTGGCAGCTCGAGCTCGATCTGATTGAAGAATTTGTTGCCTACACGCGCATAAATTACTATCTAAATCGTAACATTCTTTTCCGATGGGTTTAAAAATTTTTAGAAAATCGTCGATTTGCTTGTTGTGATTCATCGGTATCTGTGTAGCTTATTCGTTGTAGAGAAATTGCTACACATAATCTATTAACGTGAGGCCATTGGTACCTACGTTTGAAACGAATATGTCGCTGACTTCTCTCTGAATTTTATCGTAGTCAACTTTTAAGCCCTGTATATGGTAGGTCGAGTATACATTTGTATATGATGAAGTTGAATATTTTTATAAAGCGATAGAACTTACCTACCATACCTATATAATAATTGTACATGTGGAATTTTAATTCTTCCACAGTAAGGAAGTCCAAATATCGAGTTCGATATATCCTAAAACATGTACAGTTGTATGACCCAAATGAACATATTCACTATAACCGGATGTCGTTATACGTAGAAAATATTTATACACTCTTAATGAAATTTATTATTTAATACATAAAAGCTCATGTAATACGTATTGAGAATGAGCATTAGAACTATAGCAATAGTAAAATAATTCCTTCGGAATTGGAACCGGTGTATTTCGTAATCTGTGTTACAGATGTAAGAAGATCGAACCATGATTCAAACAGTATTCCATTTAATGAAAGAGCTTCTATACGATTGTAGTTCTAAAGTTCATCCCTACAGAATGTGCGGAAATATATGATAGGAAATGGCGAAGAGAGAAATTTCTTCGTGTCATCGAAACCATCATTGGGTATGTAGAAATAATAATGTTGAAATACTTTGATAAGTGTGGAATTTTATCGGAAATTATTACTTTTTTTCCTTTTTTGTTTCGAAACGTTTGTTGCAAATTTATCATTTGAATTTATTTGAATTTATTTATTTTTTTTTTTTTATGTTGAGCTACTGCTGTGTGAACAAATCACAGCTATTCGAGTATTATACCGGATATAGCTATTGGTTAAAATATTAAAGTTAAAGGCTCTGTAGCAAAGTAAGAAGGACGATTTGCCCTTGGATCTCAGAATTCAAATTTTTACAAGGATATGTCTTGGGGGTGGGGGTCGTATTTTGAAAGTGTAACGTTTTGATATTACGTCGCAATGAAGGATGATTATGAATGATTTTTGCACCTTATGTTAGAATTTTGATGTAGATGTGTCTTTGTACTTTATGTTGAAATGCTCAAGTTAAATAAATGTAAGAAAATTTTAAAAAATTAAAAAAAAATCATTTAAATTTTTTTTTTTAGGGGGTGTTTGTAATTACACGATTATTACACCCATCGAAATGTATTTTTTATTTATTTATTATGAAGTAATAAAAATTATAAACTTGAAAAGAAAATTGATGACTTTAGCACTCATTGTTGAAAAGTTGACATGAATTTCTAATTTAAAAAATTAAAAAATAAAGAATAGAAAAAAGCAAAAAAATTGAAAAGCAAAAATTAAATAAAAAATTGAAAAAAATTGATGACTTTTACGCTCATTGTTGAAATTTTGACATGAATATCGAATTTGAAAAAAAAAAACATCGCAATTTTCAGCCTGATTTTCGTGATGCATTAAAATCGTGAGAACTATTGAGAATAGGAAAGGGTCAATGGGGCTGAAAAGTTAAGACCTCCAAAAGGCACAACTAGGGTCCCTACTAAACGTACATACCAAATTTCAGCTTTGTAGCTTTATTCGGAGGAGAGCTACGGGGAGGAACAAACTCAAAAAATGAGAAAAATGAGAAAACTTGATCAAAAAACCACATTTCCGGTGCTGTGAGGAGGTGCAATGGAGCTGAAAAGTCGAGACCCTCAAAAGGCAAATCTAGGGCCTCTACTGAATGTACTTACCTAATTTCAACTTCTTAGCTCTTTTTGGTGGGGAGATAAGAGAGGAACAGCTCTTTTTCAAGGAAAAAACCCTCATATCTCCCCTCCTAATTGACCTAGGAGGTTGATTTCTGATTGTGTGATACACGATTGACTCGAAAAGTAATAATTTTTGTACTTTGCTTAAATAATTAATTCTATACAGTAATCAACGTTGACAAAATTAAAATAAAAAATTTTAAAAGTATATAGCGAACCTGGCGAAAGGAAAAACAATTACGTTAGTCTTCGGACTAGACATCCGCTGTGCTAAGTGCAATGACTCGGCAGACAGTGGCTTACTTCAGTAATGGTCATTTAACTTGCGTATTTTTCAGCTGTATAATAAATCCGGGTTCCAACTAAATAATACGAAAATGATAAATTAAATTAAAGTTCATAACATTATTACTTTTCACTTTATTACAATAGACGGAGAAAACAATTCTTGTAAAACATTTATTTTATTATCAATTAATAATTTTTGGCACCAATTCGATTAAGTATTACAAAATGTATTTTACATCATGCTACGAACAAAACTTTATGCTTACATGTAGAGGTGTGCACTGATGAAAGGAGGCAGCAGTGGCTCGAGACATGGTACCATTAGCAGCTGGCAGCATGCTGCTGGATACTGGCTGGCTGACGGTGGCTTAGCTAGCTTTTTCCAATAATTTTCAATACAAAAATACGCCAAAATTTAATGATACCAAATTTTTTTTATCAACAAATTTTCAATTTTAAAATCTCGTAATAATTGTCTATAGAGTTTCATGGTACAAAATTTAGTAAGAAAGAAAAAGCTTACAGACAAGACTATCAACCAAAGAAGAAACTCAAAATATGCTAGAAGTTGTGCAGGCAATCCAGGCATATGGTTCAAATTTGAGGGAAAAGACGATCAGTGATTAAATTTTTTGGCAGTGGTGGCGCTAAAAATACCAAATTTATAGCAGCGACAATGGTGTGGTGCAGTGCCGCTCACTTCTACATATGTGGCATGCTATACATCCTGTAAGTGTATGATTACAATTTAGCACACTTTACCATGCGTTTGCTGCATTTTATTACAGCTTGTCTAATGCATGGAATTTTGAACATACATTATTTTCAAATTTGAATTAAGAGACTAATTATTTGATAACTACTAAATTTAAAGAAATGAAAAGAACTAAAATTGATGTAAATCCTATATTCGTCCAAGTTGAATGACCAAAACCAAAGCAAGTCAATGTCTTCAGAGTCATTGCACTTTGTACAGCGGATAATGTCTAATAAATAAATAAACCTTGCCAACTATATTATGTTTTGGCATTGAGAAATCACGAAGTTAGAAATTGAATATTACATCGTGGGTTACATTGGTTTATTCAGTCTGTGAGTATGTTTTGGAATGCAACGCAATGGGATCACGCTATATACTTACACCATTTTGGCATTTTCACTATTGCTTGCAGAACTTCGGAGTGTGTGCTTTAATTGTGTTTTTCATTGTCATTTATATCAGTATTTTAAAATATTAAATTCTAATTTTTTTTTTGCCAATATTTTCTCAATTAAATTTACAATTTTTGTTTTATGGCTTATTTAATAATGGTGAATTACATTTCGCGTTTGTTTCTAGATTCAATTTTATTGTGTTTATTAATGCTTGTAAATTACACCAAAAAGATGCCGCGAAAGTGGGTAAATCTTGACTACTGGAGGTTAACGTCATGTCACAGAATTGGAATATTTTTTGATTTACGGACCAATGTGAGTAGTATTATTAAATCATATTTATGTAGTGGCAAGATCACGTTGTTTTTACCATAATTTAGAAGCAGAACAAATCAGCTTGAATTTAATTCTTTTGGTATGATCGCGCGTATTATTTGTTTTTTTTGAAGTTTAGAAGTGTTGCTAAGTTTTTAAAAATTTTTGCTTGCTGCCTAGTGATCAGCTTCATGTTGATTAGATTATATTTCATTTCATTAGTTTCATTGGCCAATGTAAGTAATATTGTTAATTACTTCTTCCTAAAATACGTTTTTTTTCAAATTTAAAAGAAAATCAAAGCAACATCAAAGTAATTTTTTCATTCAGCTCACATGGTGTTTTTTAATTTTTGGCGATTTAGAAGTAGTTACCTGATTTTATTATTGATGATAATTTTGCGTCTGTTTTTCCAGATTCCGTTTTGTTACATGTTTAACAATGATTGTAAATGTCACCAGCCAGCTACTACCAAGTGGGTGAAAATTACTTACCAGTTGACCAGCTAGCCTCATGTTAGGAAGTTGGAA